>RCUC01169821.1:0-58719 GCA_003697995.1 Taxidea taxus jeffersonii
GGAATGCATTCACATTTAGTCTGATCGCTTACACTACTGAATTACTTATTCCAGTTTATTTTATAGTTTCACTTTATTTCCTTTCACTTTTTTAAACTTCCCTGACATCTGTTGGTTCAGTCTTTACTATCAAATTGTGTTTTTCTCTTCATTTTTATTTTCTCAGTCTTTGTATTTTAACACACAAATTTAAAGTTGTACTTTCTGTCAATATCTAGAACTAGTTAGCTTTTCTGTTATTTTGCTAAATGATAAGAGTCTTAGAACTCTCTTTACATCTTCTTTACCCCCACCTTTCCCTCTCTTATGCCAAAATCGCCTGGGATATCCATTCTAAACAGATACTAATTTTTCCAGTCAATACTTTTGAATGTGAAAGATTTATTGTTTTGTTTTCTTTTGTGCTTTTCTCCTACATCTCTTTCTTATCTCATGGTTTTCCCTGCTTGTTTTCCTTAGCAACTTTTAGTAATTCTTGTGGAGTGTGTCCTGTAAAATGTTTTGGAGCCTGTATTATCCTATTCCTGCTGGAACAAATTGCCACAAACTTAGTGGCTTAAAACAACAGAAATTTATTCTCTCGAAGTTCTGGGGGCCAGAAATCTAAAATAGGTCTGTGGAGCTAGATTCCTTCTGGAGGCCGCAGGAAAGAATCCATTTCTAGCTCACAGAGACTGCCTACATCCTGGGCCTCAAAGTTCTCCTCCCGCCTCACAGCCAGCAGTGTGGACTCTTCACATCTCCTCTCTCTGTCTCTCTGTGTCTTCTTGGAAACTTCTGTCTCTTTCAGCCTTCTTCTCTTCCTCTTAAAGGACCCTTATGATTATAATTAGGGCCTACCTGGACAATCCACAATAATCTCATTTTTGAAATTCTTAATCACATCTGCAAAGGCTTTGTTGCTGTTGTTGTTGTTATTGTTGTTGTTGTTGTATAAGGTAACATTCATGGATTCTGGGGATTAGGACATACACCTCTTGAAAGAGCCATAATTCAGCCCACCACAGTGCTTTTGCCCAAAAGATCCTGTCTTTTTTGTAATCTCTTGTGTGAATGAGAATTTGACTGGATGTCAAAAGTTCAAACATACTTTTTTTTTTTTGGAATCTTGTCAGTATTTTATCTTCATATATTCTATTTGGTTGTTAGTGCAAAAGGCAGTCACTCTAGTTAGGAACTGATGGTGCTATTACAGTGATTATCTTTGGTGCATTTATCTTTTTCTATAATTCCTCTAGTTACAGTTGAAATCTGTATTTGCATAAATCCTGGAAATGATAAGCTTCGCTACCCCTTTGCCAGGGGCTTAAAGCATTTGCCTCATAACAAAAACAGCCTAAGGACAGAGCAGAGCTTTGCTCAGCCCTCCCCACACCCACTTATGCGATGACCCATCCCACATCCCCTTCTCCCTCTCTGCAACAAAAGACACAGTGTGTGTCCAGAATTTCCTTCTAGGGCCTTATTCTTCTTTGAATTGCAGGTATTTCATTGTCTTGGACTTCAGCATTCTGATGGGCTCTCAAAGTTACGATTGTCTTCGTTTTTTTTTTGGCTTTTTCTTATTGTTTACGTGGGAATGACATCTTTGTTCCTTTTCCATCTTAAGCAAAAGCAGAAGGCTCTGGTGCATGAAGAGTATCCACTCAAAATGCAGAATGCTATTTCCATTACAGCTCCATTTCACCCTACAATGAATCACAACCTTAGTCATCTATTGAATTTAATCTAAGTTAGAATCAGATGAATTCCACTCAGAGGGCTAACTAGCTTCATTACACAGTTGCACTCCCTGTCATTAGATCACTTCATTTATATAACTTTATAGTAAAAGCAAAGCAAATAACTCTCCCTGGATTTACATAGCCCATTTTCTCAGAAATTATTTCTCAGAAATACAATTATTGTATCTAATTCAGATATACATGTTTCCAGCCATCAATTTTACTTTTTTATAAAAAGATCTCTTTTTCACTTGTTTCATAACATGGTGTGAGCGCTTTGCACCCTTGATAAAGTTATATTGAGCAAAAAAAAAAAAAAGTATTTTGAGGGCGCCTGGGTGGCTCAGTGGGTTAAACCGCTGCCTTCGGCTCAGGTCATGATCCCAGGGTCCTGGGATCGAGTCCCACATCGGGCTCTCTGCTTAGCAGGGAGCCTGCTTCGCCCCTCCCCTCTCTGCCTGACTCTCTGCCTACTTGTGTAATCTCTGTCTGTCAAATAAATAAATAAAATCTTTAAAAAAAAAAAAGTATTTTGAAATATAACAAATTCCCTATATAATAAGGTTCGCTTAATTGTAGACTGTTCTATGATTGATCTTATAAGCATTCTTATTAAAACAAAAATTAACAACAGGAAAGGCAAAGAGAGCAATTAGAGATGACCAGGTGTTCATTGAACACTTCTGGTTGAATTTGCTAGTATGATCCCCTGTGCTAGCACTGAAAAATCCTTTTGAAGAGCATTTCATTACATTATTAGAAATAAATTAACTCAGACACTTAAAAAAGCCTTAGATTACATGGGTGATTTGTGACCTTGGTGAGTGACCTTGAGCAAGTCACCAAGCCTGTGTGGACCTGTACTTCCCCATGTGCAAACTGCAAGGACTGAGTTAAGTCATCTTTAAAGATCCATTCCGGCGTTCTGATTTGGGGTTACAGACCGCCTGTGAAATTGAAAGATCGTTTACTGCTTTGTTGTGCTGTTTTAACACTTCTCTATACACTGTGATGGCTAAATTTCAGCTAACATCCCTTAAAGCCTCCTCATAAATTTCATGATTTTATATACCGCCCATTACATGTATAGATGTTTTCTCAGATTACAAGTTTCCTCCAGGGAATGCGGATTTTGGATACCCTGACAGAAGTAACTATCAAGAAGTATTTATTCTCCAGGCCTGATTGGGAGTAGAAACATATTGTTTGATTTCCCCTTGTATTCTACCTCCCCCACACCCCCAAGGTCTGACCTTCCTTTCTTAGTGGACCATAGAAGGAAGTTATTTTATTGCCACTTAGATGTTCTAACCAAGTGGCTGGGAAGGAGAACGGGGCCTAAACTCCTGAGGTCCCCTTGAGCTTGGCTGTGAATAAATAATGGCAATGTTTACAGATTTCAGAAGAGATCCAAGGAACACAAAACTACATTGCTTTCAGATTACTTCAGGAATGAGTTCTGGGTGAATGGACTTTCAGGGTGAGTAATGGGTTAGTCAGGCAAGCAAGGACAAGGGCATTCTGAGGGTTTGATCTGAAGCTTGGAAGCACCGAGGGCTACAGAACTGGTCCAAAGTGGAATTGCTTGAGCACAGCCTTAATAGACATGAGACAGGATCAGTAAGAAGGGTCCTAAGGACTCTTTTTTTTTTTAATTTAAGTTTTTTTATTTAAACATATAATGTAACCCCACCACCCTCTCCCAACCCCTCTCCCCTCCCCACCCCCCTCAGTTTGTTTTATGACATTAAGAGTCTCTTTTGGTTTGTCTCCCTCCAGATCCCATCTTGTTTCATTTTTTCTTTTCCTACCACCTTAACCCCCACCCCTGTTGCATCTCCACTTCCTCATATCAGGGAGATCATGTGATAGTTGTCTTTCTCCAGTTGACTTATTTCGCTAAGCATAATATGCTCTAGTTCCATCCATGTCGTCGCAAATGGTAAGATTTCATTTCTTTTGATGGCTGCATAGTATTCCATTGTATATATATACCACATCTGGGGTCCTAAGGACTCTTAAGGACAAGTTCATTTGGACCCAGGACACAAAGGTGGGGGGTGACAAATGGTTACTCAGAAGTAGCTTTTTAAAACTTCTGAAAACTGTACGAGTATTCAAGTTTTATAAAGTTCTGAATTTTTATGTTCTCATGGTTTAGTATTAAAATTACTTTATTAGATCAATAATATGTTAACCCTTGTTTGTCATAGGCTTTCTAAATATGATCCCAATTTATTTTTTGCTTTTGAGAGGTGTGTTAGTTTTTACTATCAAAAATATATTTTTATGTATTAATATTTATAAGTACTTTCCATTTTGGTCTGTGACTTTGCTGTTATGTTATATGAATCCTTCTCACTCCTCTAAAATTACATTAATATTTAACTTTGTTGAATGTTAATATACTTGTTTTTTTTATACATTTAAATATTCAAACTGTTTCATGGATATTTTGGTGTATTATGTTAGGGAAAGTTTGTAAACTTCCCTAATTCCATTGGATCTTGATCTTTTTGCCATTAGTTTGAAAGATCATCTATGTTTTAAGCAAACCCTTATATATCTTTCTGCTCTGATATGTCTTGCTGCATCATTGCCTGCTTTATAATTATTTTGTTCCCTTATAGGGAAAGATCCCTGCAAAGGGAAACTTCAGTAACTTATTTCTTTTTCCAATTTTGGTGATGTTTCTCACAAGCATTTTATTTATTTTAGATAGGTCTTAGAATATTTTTATGTATATATTTAAAAGGTCTACCCATGTGTGAAACTCAGTTAAGACCACTTACATTATTAGTTCTGACTTGAGATAGCACAATTTAAAAGAAAATCAAAAGGAAAAACTTAACTGCACTGAAAGCTTTATTTGCTAGTCTGATTGCCCTTAGTGGGCTTATTATTTATTAATGACTTATTATTTTGTTTATAGGGTTTGCTTCCAGCCAGATGTATGTATAAATGCACATTAAAATGGCTCTAAATGTTTCTAATCAAGTTAAATGATTTACCATTTTCTGATAGCCAAAGTATCTAATAGTGTGTCATTGGTAAACTATTTGATGTTTCTTCTTTGCAAAGTGATTATGTCACCAACGTGCTTCTTTACAAGAAATGACATGCCATCAACAGCTTCATCTCCTTGAGTTCTTCCAATGTATCCACAAGGACCATATTTCTGGTAGAATCAGGTCACCATTTTATCTGACATAGTTTGAGAGGTACAAAGAATGTCCCTAAAGGACATCTCCCTTTCTGATGACTTCTCTTTTTGTTTGTGTGAGATTCACTACCTGTAGTAGAGCCCACTGATTTCTAATTGCTTAGTTATCAAGTATGAATAAATGTATCACACCACTTTTCTCCCTAAGAAAGTAGAAAGGGATAAGAAGACAGTGAAAGAAAATAGGAGGAACAAAACTCTAAATTTATTTACTTCGTAATTTTGCCTGGTATAAAACTGACTCTGGTTTTGCTTAAGTACCAGGATTACCTATATCAACCTTGCAAAGAACAAATTTCTACTAAAGTTAGCGTTTTTATCTCTTACTGTTCTAGGATGAGGTATTTTCCTTTCCAGCTTTTGATGGGAATGTAAAATTTTCATTCTTCCCTGGAAAAATGTTATGAGTGAGGTATAAACTAAAAAAAAAAAAAAAAAAAAAGGAGGTTTTTCTTATCTTTGAATATAGAATAATTTTTGTTCTTTTCCCTTCCAGTTCCTTCTTTGTGGCATATGTGGAATATTGTGCGCCAAAAAAAAATCTGGACTTGTCGTAAGTTTCTGCCTTGTTTGTATTTTGCATTGAAGTATTTGAAATGTAGGAACCCGAAAATGGAAATGATAACAAGCCAACTTTTGCATACTGAATATTACTCATTTAGGATGAAATGAGGACTGACAAATAAATAGTGGCTTTTTCATTTTCAAAAAAAAAAAAAAAACAACAAATCACCAAGAATATTAGTGACTATGACAAAAGAAAAAGAAAGGAAAGCTTTGAGATACTCTTTAAATGCATGAATACATAACCCATAATGACTGCTGTGGTTGATAGTCTCCATTTTTCCAGTTCATAGATGCCCAGACACTCAGATATGTGAATCCTTCAGTAAGCTAAAAAAGACATGGCTTGAGTTCATGGGAAATTTAACTGTTTAAATGTGGAACTGGGCCTACGGATTACTGGCTTGACTGTGAAGTCAATTTTGCAATGCAGCAAAACAGCTGTGTTGTTATAGTTACAGTTAATTCCCGATGATTTTTTTATTTAATTTTATTGTATTACTGTGTATGCAAACCTAAGTGTTTGCAGATGTTTTACAGTACTATCATGGGTTTCTGGGGTAGGAAGGAAACATGCTCCCAGTTAACTCTGATAATGGCTGGAGGAGAACTTCTGTATGCTGAAGCGGAGATTCCCCACTTCCCTCCATGATGTTTTTATGGAGAGTTCAAAAGAGGGAAAAAGCATTTTTTATTTTTGTGTGTGTGCAATAGCAAAGATCAGAGACTGTTATAAGTTAGCAAAATTAATACTATACTTGGGCCCTAGAAAGTGGTCTTTGATCCTAAAAGGAGGTTTCCAGGGGGAGGCCAGTTATCTCAGGAGGACAGGGATGGGAGTCTTAGTTATTGTTGTTTAACTACTTTTTCAAATCACATATTTTGTGTGTGTGTGTGTGTGTGTGTACTTCTTGTGACCAAAAAAGTGAAGCACCTATTGCTTTAGCCATATGAGATGTAATTTTTTAAAATTACCTAAAGGGAAAGTGTTAGGTACAAATTTTTGGAGGCTTGTAGTTTGCATCTATTAATCTTCTATCACTTTTTAAACATGACCTTCATTCTTTCCCACTTTTATTTTACCAGAGTCTTTATGGCTATATAATAACAATTTCTTGGGATTTAGAAGAAAGAAAGAAAAAGGGAGAGAGAGAAGGAAAGGAAAGAAAGAAGGAAGGAAATGAGGGAGGGAGAAATGGTGGAAAGAAGGAAGGAACGAAGAGAGAGGGAGAGAGAGAGAGGAAGGAAAGAATAAAAGAAAGGGGGAGAGAAAGAGGAAGAGAAAGGAAGAAAAGGGCAAAGACAGAATGAGGAAGGGAGAGGAAAAATAGGGCGAGGCAGAGGAGAAAGGAACAGGGGAAGGAAAGGGAGGGGAGATGTCTTCATCTATTTGGGCTGTTACAACAAAGAACTGTAGCCTGAGTGGCTTACAAACAACAGAAATCTCTTTCTCACAGGGCTGGAGGCTGGACCCAGGTTAGGGAACCAGATTAGTGTAGTTGGGTTCTGGTAGGGTTCTCTTCCAGGTTGCAAATGTTTGTGTCCTCATTTGGCAAGAGGGGAAAGAGAACTCTCTAGAATCTCTTTTATAAAGACACTGACCTTAATTAAGACCTAATTAACACTCCATCTTCCTAACCTAATTATCTTGCAAGATTATCTTCCTGACCAAATTATCTTCCCACCTTCAAATATTATAGTATTAGGGATTAGGCTTCAACATTTGAATTTAGAGGGACACACATATTCAGTTCATAGGAGAAGAGAAGAGAAGAGAAGGAATTTTTTAAAAGGCACTACTGTCTTTTTTCTGTCTTTCTAAATTCTTTTAAGAGTTATAAAAAATTCATTAGAGCTGAACTTTTTATAAACTGCCATTCACTTTAACCTCTTTTACTCTTTGGTATTCCCATAGATGACATTTAGCTATCAAGGGTTCTCTACCCTTCAATCAAATTGCATGATAATTTCTCCACTCCAAATATCTCTGGAGTCTAAATTCTCTAGTCTGGTGAGATCTGAAAATCATGTATGGTTATAAATGTAGATATAGATTTTAAGATTTTAATTCCTAGGTGAGAATGTTCTGTTGGCATGTGTTAATGAAATGTCATGACTTTCAAGACTGAATGAGACTAATATCAGGAGAGATTACATGTTTTCTTATAATAGTCAAAATATTTGTCATTTACTTCCTTAATTAACAGTATTCATTATTTGAAGGCTAGAATGTAACATCTTCCCATATTTTCTGAGAATGAGTCAACACCAAAGTATTTCCCAAGAAACTGCATGCTGTCTGAACATACTTTAAAGATAGTATATTCGTTCTATATGAAACTGGGAGCAACAGGTTCCCACTTGGGATGATTCAATTATTTGGTCATTGATACTCAGTATTATATTTAATCAGCCATAAAAATATACTCATCCATCATTGGATTTCAGTCTTGGAATAGATGCTGTGAAACAGACACAATAAGGATGCTGAATTAAGTTAGAGTTACAAGTTACAAAGTGCTTGTAATTCTTTCTGCCCATTGTGCTATTTCACTAAGCTATTTCAGATATCTGGGGTCTTACCCTTTTCTGGGAACTGCATGCCCTTAGTTTAGATGACATGTTATCAGGGAAGCTTTGTCTGAAGCTCCTGGTTGGGCTACGTTCTCCTCCTCCTTATTCCAAGGGCAACCAATTCATCCCTCTTTCTTAATACCTGCCATGCCAGGTTGAAATGTTGGATCTCTCTCACATAAGACTGCAGCATACTCAAGGGCAATAACTATGAGTTATTCTTTTTTTTATAATGCCAGCAGCTGCCTCACTAAGGGCTTAAAAAGATGCTAGGTGCTCAACAAATGCATTCTAAACTCAGCTCACATCAACAGCAAATAATTCCTGATACTGTAAAATTAAATGCTATTTTACATTACATTCCTGTTTGCCCAATGGAATTTTGCCAAAGGAGGAGAGCAGCAAATCCAGGAAGGTTTTCTAAGAAGTTAGGACTGCCTTTGGGCCTTTCATCTAGGAGTCCAAGAAAGAAGCGACATCATTTCCAGGAAATGGAAAATGTCATTGAGGTGGGAATGAACAAGCTGTAGGACTGGCAAGACAGAAGACTGGAGTGAAGACCATGTTCTGGAGAAAAATGGAAATAAGTGAAGATAATTAAATTAGTATCGCGCTATAAAGTATAAGGAAAGCCCATGGGGGAATTTGAACTAAATGGAAATACAAAATAAAATCATTAAAGTTTTTGGAATATTCAGTTAAATTTATGATATTTAGGTATAATAAAACCCCCTAGGTCTCTTAACAGAGACCCAGATCAAACCAATAATAGGATCAAAAGCAAAGCCACATCCTGTGTTTCCCCAAAAACAACCAGACAGTATTTTTGGAATGTCTATTGTGTATTCTTCACTGTGGTGCCACAGAGTAACAAAAAAATTGTAGTATTAAGGGCCAGTTCACAGGGAGTCCCTAAACTATCATTTGGGGAAACATATACAATAAAACTCCTAGGAATGAAAAAGAGAAGGAAGCAAACTCCCCACACCCACATAATTAGAGAAGTATCAAGATCTGAAGTTTGGTGGGACTCATGACAGTTCAATGAGAAGATATTTATATATTTTAGGGGGGTTAACATAGTGAAACTGGATTTAGAGTCAGAAAATCTGGATTCAGTCCCTAAATTTGAGTGTTACCTGCTAACCATTCATTGTCCAAAATGTACATTACGATTTCTCTCAGAGGTTTGCTGGGTGGGTTAATTGAGATAGTATCTGTTCAGGTTCCTAGCACAGTAAGCACATAGTAAGTAAATATGATTTAAGTCTGAATCTACCTTGAAGACAAATTTTGCTTACTTCAGGCTTTATACAGTCAGCTATTAATTCTGAAACACTGGTCTGTGCTCTCTCCACTGAGTCTGCTTGCACAGAAACTTGGTGAAAGGATAGCACCTGTCTGTCATCTGAGAAGCACCAAAGCCTCTTCCCTTTACTGTAGCTCAGCCATCCTTGAGGTGCAGAAGGACAAGGCACTGTGTTCCAGGTCAGCCTGGCTCCCTCAACTTTGACACTCCCTTTGATTTTTCTTCCCAGATGATCCTTTTCTCTGCCTGCTGCATCTGTGGACTCATTGGGGGCATCCTGAATGTTCAGTTCCTTCGGGCAGTGACAAAGAAGACCTCTTCCCTCTATCCTCTGCATCTTGCGTCCATGTCCCTTGCGTGCATTGGGATTGGTGGCTGCACCCTCTCTTCCTGGCTAACTTGTCGACTAGCCAGCTACGAACAGAGGAGGATGTTCTCGGAGAGGGAGCACTCGCTGCATCACTCTCATGAAATGGCTGAGAAAGTAAGTTTTGTACCTCTTCTGCTCCCTGCTAGCATGTGACGAAGACTGCAGTCAAATCTTGGTCAGTCAACTGGCAGCTGTAGATGAGAATTTGAGGAATTGGATTTTCTACAACTTTGGCCCTATTGGGCTAAGAATAGAAATTTTTTATTATTTTTTTTCTCTACTATTTTGGGTACACCTATTTTCAACAGTCTCATAGCTCTCTATCTGTACCAAAACACAGTTCCTAAAATAGCATTTCATAAAATAGTGAATGCCTTATAAATATGGATTTTTATGTATTGTACTGAGGAAAAACACATAAAACTAAATACCCTCTCAACAGTGCCAGTTTTAGAAATCTGATGAATTCCCCTTTCTAGCTCACCTCTTGTGCTTGTAAGCAGATGCATTTGATTATGTAAATTAGATTTTGAAGCATAAAAGGACCTTTTAATAAGGCAACAAAAAGCCTTGCCTACCAGTGCAGATAGTACAGTCCACATAAAGCTTCATTAAATTCTTATTTAAACTTCACGCATATTTGGGTAGCTTTGCCTATACTTTAAATAATATTCTTGCCTAATTGTTTCATAAAACTCATTCAAACAGGAAGTAACATTTATTGCTTGAAGGACAGATGATATAGTGAGCTGTCTGTGTTTCTGTTGCATTTTGCACATATTTCTTAATTCAGTTCCTGTTATTGGATCTACAAAGGAAAAGATAAAACATCTGTAAATTAAACTGGCTAAGATAATATTTCACTTGATATCATGGAAATAAAACCACAGAATAGAAGACAGAGTAAGCAAGAGTTACTACCGCATATTCCTTTGTAATGTGATTCTGAAGAAAAAAACAATGTATTCCATAGTTTTAAGTGTTTCTATTTTGTATGCAATCAATACATTCAGATAAAGAGAGTAGATATTCTTAAATTGCTCCATGAAAAAAGCGATTTGGAACTGATATACACATGTTCTTAAAAAAAATTATGGTACAATTAGCAGGACCGATAATTTAAAGAAATGGGTTGTTAAAAATAGATTACCGTTAAGTATTTTTATAGTAGCTCATTTGTGCTCTATTTTTATACTACTGTGATTTAGTTTTTTTGTGTGTGTATGTTTGTACAATATTTATTGTATGATTATTATATTTATATTAGAGATTGAGGGCTATTGAAATAACCGACTTGCCCAGCTGCCCGGTGGTGCCCCCGACACCAGAGTTACCTACAAGGTACGCTGATTTCTAGGGAGTTACCATGTTGTAATGTCACCGCAGGAAGCGATGCCTTTTTCTAGGAAGCCATGATGTCAGCAGATCAGTCTGGACTGATGCTGTGATATTTGTTGCTCCTCAAGGTATCACTTTCATGAGAACTGCTTTGAGGATCTAACAGAAACCTACATGGCAGAGTCTTGCAGCTTGAAAGTTGGTTGAGTATTTAAAATATTCAGCCTCCTATAAGCATCCAAACACACTCCAGTTTGGATGATTCATGACTGCTTTATTTTCTGCTACATCATGATTCTGACTCAATACCATCATTCACAGACCCAAGTTCTGTTTTTAATAATAGGTGTGTCTGATAAAGACACCAGTATCTCCCTCGTGCCACAGTTGCATGAGCAAATGACATAAGTTTGACACTAATACAGTAAAAATGTTATATGAGGCCTGTCTTTTGACATAATTATCTGATGTGATATATTTGGCATTTATTTCCTATACTTTCGGTTGCTAGAAATAAATAGTCATCATTCTCACTTTGGTTAAGCAATATAATTGGAAATGAAAGTCTCATTGATACTATGGCCCAATGGCGGAAAGTATATCCACTTGCAAATAGTCACATTTGGTCCTGCCCAAATTTAGAGCATATTCTTCTTGCCAAATTGGACATGCCTATTTGCAAATAAACTAAAAATGCTGATGTGTTTAAAACCCAATTTTTGCTCTTTTCTCCTACCCTTGATTTTACAGTGTCCACATTAGTGTGAATTTAGTTAGGAAAACACGTTTCATTTTTAAGCTTTTTAAAAACTGGATTTTTTTTCTTAATGCTACAATTAAATATTCTACATTAGATTCATTTTTATGATTTCTAAGCTACTGTTTTGAATGCAAATTCATCTAGAGAGAAGAAGAAGCACCTAAGAATCTTACTTTTATCAGTTCATTAGGAAATTGTTTTTGTACTTGTATGAGGAATAGAAAAAGCTGTATGAGTAAATTTTGTTAAAGATCATTTCTGAAGAGTCGTTTCTATTTAACTTGCTACCCACAGTGAGTTTTTGAATGACGCCTCAAATCAGGTTTCCTGCTGATGAACTTAATCTCAGCCCGACAACCTGACTGTGTTTCCACCCCTGCTTTTACCGTCTGCACGCCTAGTAAGCCAGTCACTGAACCATCACCAGGCCATAGAAACAGGCTGCTGGCGCCAAAGAACCTTCTTCACTTTCTGTCAGAGTCTTCATCCTAAAAGAGTTTGAGTTTCTCGGCTTTTTTCTTGTATTTTCTTGGCACCTTACCAGGGAGATGTAGTGGATAGCCAGCCAGGTATGAGATTACTCCTTATGACCTGGAAGAGGCCAGGCACTTTGCCTGGAGAGAGACAGATCTTGATGTGAGAGTAGGACACGTCCCCAGTGCCTCTTGTCTCCTTTCTCCCAATTTTCTTAGAAGTTCTACCACATCTTTCAAAACAACAAAGTTTTCAAAAGCAAAGTGCAAAAGCCAGACCAATTTGTACCTTCCAGTCTCTCACAGATCCTCTCCCTAAGCAACTTTCCAAACCAGCCAAAGCAAGAAGCAAGTATCTTTATTCCTATTTCATCCTCTATATTGAATTTTCTAAGAGAAGAGAGTCAAAACAGGGCATGGATACCTTTTCATTTTTCAAATAACTATTGGGAAGAATTTCTAAAGTTTACAAAAGCACACATTTCTAATTCTCCCAAATGGCAGTCAAATATAAACTGATAGGCTTAAGATAAATGAACAAGAATTTGGATTTGAATTTTCCTTACTACACTTTTGCAAATAGGCTTGTTCACATGTGGAATTTTTAGATATTTTCGCTTAAATATTATTTACAATATGGCATACTAACCATTATAAGTGTGAATGGGCTTCACATCTCATTACCTTCTAATGTTTAGGGAGGAGTTTAATGTTCAATGATAAGTGTGAATTCAAAACATCTAAATTTTTCTTAAATTAACATTTTCTCAAATTGCAAATGGAACTTAATGTTAGTTCATCCTTTCTAAGTTTTCATCTGCCTTCCATGTAGTTTTCCTTATTAGCATCCTTGTAATTGATCCCTTAAGAAACGTATTAAGAGGTTTTACTATTTGTTTGGTTGGGTTGTTTTTTTTTTTTAACTCTTATGAGTGATAGTGTAATGAAAACCAATCTTCCCCACTGTGATCCACCATTACATATAAGTAATAATCCCCTTGTGGACCTATTTCAGTTCTTTGCAAAAAGGCCACACATTTTTCTATAGAATAAGGTAATCCCTAGGCTATGTGGGCACCTTGCTGACATGCTCAGCAGAGAAGCCAATGCAAGGGGGAAAGTGTAGGCATCTAACCATCTTCTTCTTTCTAGGTGAGGTCTTTCCAAAATAAAGTTGAAAAAGAAAAGGAGAGACTCAGGGCACTGGGGACAGACTGAAGTGTTTTTGTGCATAGAACACTTTGGTCTAACAGACTATCGTTTCAGCATTTTCATGTGCTCCAAGATGCCATGAAATTTCATTTTCTCAAATGCAACAACAATATCAATCCTTATCCTTCCCCCAAACTCAGAAAGTTTTGCAGTGGCTTGAAATTTCTGTTTTGCAAACCCATTAACCAAATCAATATCTTACTCTGAAAGTAAATTTTAACTAATTCATCTTATTTTCCTAACAGGAAATGACAGACAACATGAGCAATGGAGGACCACAACTGATATTTAATGGAAGAGTATAATCAATGTTTTAAAGAACTGAACATTTTTTAGGATTTTCATGAGGAAAGGAAATACCAAAGGAGTAGGGGATAAAATTAAAGCAGTTCTTGTATTTGCTGTTTTTCCTCATGGGCACCCAGTATAATCATTCTCCCTCAGTTTGCCTCACTTTTTTTCTTCAGCTTTTTTTTTTTCTTCTTTTTGGGTGAGAACCTTCCAGAAATGTTCTGGTACAGTAATTTGAACAGACATTCCAGATTGTTCTAAAGACTTTTCAGGAAAAAAAAAAAGGAATAAACAGGAAGAAAAATTCATATTCTACAAAAACACTATTTGACTAGCATGAGTATTAGATTTGTAATGACATATTTCATATAAGTAATCAAAAGTACAAATATCAAGAAATAACAATAAGTTATTTATGTCTTTGTTTTGAAAGACAATGGCTTCAAGAATACCACAATTCAAAACCTCAGTAATGCCTCGTTGTAAAAACATTAAAATTATTTCCAATTTGTGAATGAACTATATTTCATAATTTATTTGTAAATGACAAAAAACCCTAAAGCATAAAAAAGAAAAATTTTTTAGAGAGAGACCATACTAATCTGTATGATATTTTTGCATTTTTGCACAAGAGTGAAAAGTTATAAATGAATATCATTTAAGGAAAATAAATATGTTTTGATTATACTGTGCAGATTGATCTGCATGTTCATGAATGAGCCTAAGAATAAAATAACACATGTGTGTATGTGTGTGTATATATACTGTAAATATAGAAAATATATACAGCATATATTTATAGCATATATGAATGTAAATAGATAATCAAAAAGAAATTGTAATGCTCTTGGGTGTATTATCAGGATTCTATTCCCAAAGAGATGGGAAAGCAATTTTTCAAAGCTTTTCTATGTCCACAAAATCACATGTTTGATTTCTACTAAATTTGTTCATTTTTATTCTTTTTATTATGTCTGCTGTGTGTAAATATCATTGTGACTGATATTTATGGAGTTGAGTGATCTGAATAGTGTAGTATAAAGATAGATTACTTATCTGGCTATTTTACTATTAACGGCATTTCTGTAATAATGGTGATTAATACTGATTTATAAACATAACAACTTTAAATCACATACTTCCACATTTATTAATATAGACATAATGACTTGTGATTTTCATGATACTTACATTTCAAACACTTTGCAGCCCAATTACATTATATAAAAGGACAGATGATGTATGCCCAAAAGGTAAAGTTATAATTCGCTTTGCTAGAATTTAATTTAGATCTTTTTAAAATTTTATAATTTACATAAAATAATATAGACAGTTCATTTTTAAGAATATGTATATCCAAAGAGCCTGAAAGAGTTCTTTGTGGGAAATAAAAAGATAGGCTTACATTTATGTAGTTAGATTCAGTCCTTCTCTTCCACAGGGAAATGTTAAAATAGCCACCTGTGACAACATGAATAGGCAAGAAAATAGAATGGTCTTTGAAAATATTTATGAGAACACAACCTCTGATAACAGATAAAGAAATCTAATATTTTAAAATATGTGGTTCTCATTGTATTGTATACTTTCATTTTTCCCCAAAGCTAATCAATTTTCAGGTCATTTTTATGAGTTACTTATTGAACCACAGGTAAATTCAACCTTTAATATTCAGGAAGAGATCATGTTATCACTTAGGAACAAAATGTGGGTTTTAATTATGATAACAAAATAATAACTCCAGTTAATGGAAATCTGAAGGTCTTTTAGTTTTAGAGTATCGTGATCATCACCTACCCTATTTAAGTTGATTCATAAAAAAAATTCTGGCTGTAGATAGTCAAAAGAAATAGCTGGGCTATGGTTGTTTGCTGTAGTGTTTGAAGGCTCCTAACTCACATGAATAACTTCAATATCCAGTAGATTACAGAAGTTGCCCATAAATGCAACCTCAAATAGTGAATTAACATTATCACTGTTCTTTTGATGCCACCAACAGGCATCATCTTCATCACTGAAAATCTAAACTATATGATGCAGATATTTTGTATATGTATGGCTCTACTGAATTTACTCAAGGATGTAGTTTTGTACTGAAGGAATAACCACTGACTCTAGGTGGCATTTCTTTGTAGACATATTTGTATAATACAGAGTTCTAATACATCAGTAAGATGTTTTAATGTCTTTTGAAATAATTTATGAAATCACCCATCAAAGGACAAAGTAGGCATATCACTGCTTCAATATAGAGTTAAGAAGAGATGCAATCATGACAGTTACCCAAATAGGCTACCATGTATATAACCAGACATAGATACGTCTTTAAATGTAGTTCTTTTAAGCCAATATTTTCAGGGATCAGTTATTTAGAGGGATTTATTTGGGATGTAGAGTGATTCTTTCTGAGATAAGTAGGGGACGTTAGGAAGACATTGTTTAAGTACTTGAAAATTCAACTTTCACAATAAATTGATCTATGAACTAGAATACATTAAGTGACTACATTATAGTTTTAGTATGAGCCTACCCTTGGGGGAAAGTAAATTAAGAAACAAAATATGTGACACTAGTGTGGTGGTGTGCTGTAGAAACTAGCTACAAAAAGGTGAAGTTATTGTAAGCATAAAAGAATAAAAGTGGACTCTGCTTGGAAACTTTTAAACGTGTGTGTGTGTGTGTGTGTTTAAACACACACACACATATACAGTTGTTTAGAAGTGGAACATGGTATGATGACTCTATTGATGTGTCTATGTAATAAAATGGTGTGCTTTGAAACTGCATATGGTGTGAACTCTCTTTTCATCACAATAGAAAAAATAGTTTCCCCCACTAGGTTCTGGGGGACAGAATTGTCCCCTAGATTGGCAGGGGACAGGGTGCTGTGAGTGAAGAGGAGAGAGAGTCCCAGCTAGTGGATATGGAATTCAGACAGGGTATTTTCTGAGACGGTAAATGTAGAGAATGTTGAAGATGCAGGACAAAATGAACATAAGAACATGAGGTCCGATGGAGGCAGGCATTGATAAGATACACATTGTAGGAGACACATTTAGCTATAGATAGGACTGAGGTTGCAGGGGATTTCACAGATGAAACCACAATATTCAGAGAACTCTGCTGACTTGGTGCTTTTCAAATTGTTGCTACTGGCTTTTGGAGTGGACAGTAATTGTGCAAACTTCCTTTTACATTTTAAGCCATTAAGCATCTCTGGTCCCCCCCATCTAGTATCAGGAGGATACCCCAGGACAAACAAAAATGTCCTAACAAATTTTCACTTCTCTCTTTGGCAGGAAAGTATTGCCTCCTAATTGAGAGCCACTGAGGAAAACCCTAGAACACAATCCAAAGCAGCCAATGATAATGTTACATAGAAATGTAGACTTGAATTGCTCAGGATCATACACTCACTTTTCTAAGGTCTACCTATATTCTCTGATAGTGTAGCCACTAACCTAACCATATGTGATTAAATGTATATATAAATTAGTCAAAACAAAATTAAGTATTCAGTTTCTCAGTTGAATAGAGCTAGACACATTCCAGGTACCCGATAAACACACAGGGTAAACATCACCTCAGAAAGTCTTATTGGTCAATGCTAGTCAAAACCACAGAGAGGGCAACTGTCCTTATCATTAAAATAAAATGTAAAAAAATTGGTAAACTCTCCATGAAATTTGAAGTTGATGGACCAGTTAAGTCCATAGACCAAGAAAAACAAGCAAAAATACAGTGTAGGCCAAATCTATAATAAAGTCTAAAAGCTAGAGTTTTCATGTTTTAAAAAAATTCTGTTCATAGAAATATTCCAGTGAATAACTAAATATTTTGTGTTTAACAGGCAAAATGAGATGTTGTGTAACTTCTATTTTTGAAGAAATTTACTCAACCTATTACCATGCGTCAATGAAAAATTCTGCATTTCTTATACTTGGGAAGGTGAGAACAACAATCTGCGGTCCTCTACTTTTTTCACTGACTTAAGCTCAAACGTGGCATGTTTAGAAACCGTATGTCCAAGGCTGCATTTTCAAAGATTATTTAGCAAACACGTTTCAGAAATTTAGATAGAACATTGTAAGTACCATTTGGTTAGAACACAGTTTCCAAATAAAGTTTCAAAACCTGGCATCACTTTATTCTCGTCTTCCTTAAATCATTTTCCTGGAAACATATGTAATATTTCTTACTCAAAGTATGTGACAGCCAAGAAATTCAATTATTTCAAAACCATAAATCACAGGTTGTGAGTTACTCAGAGCAGAGGAAACCAATTCAGAAATTGCTTGAAATGTGAATGCTTAGTAAAATTATACAAAAGTTTTTTTTATTATTCTTTATGCCAGGAAAAATATTTACTAAATATAAGAGTCTTTTACTAGGAATGTATTCCCGGGAAATGTATTATAAAAAGTCAAACTCTAGATCTAAACAAATTGATTTCAATATTTTAATAGTTCAGCATTGTCTATATTAACTAGTTATAAGGATGTACCCTTCATTTAACTAGAAATCCTTAAGAACTAGGTTCCATCTTTAAACTTCCCTTCACATCAGCTAGGGACTTTTGATTTCAAAGTTTTTTCTTTATTAATGCCCAGAGGCTCTACTCTCTTAGCCAGATAATATATTGCAAGCCCTACCCCAAAAGCCAAAATGTACTGTGCTACTGAAAATTGCCAGAGAGACTAGAATTTGGCTGAAGCTTCACAGAAAATTCTATAACCTTGTCAAATTTGCATCAAGTGTTTAGCTAACCTCAAAGAATCAGGACTCATGACTGTTCCTTGTTACTAATCAATCAGGATATTTGTCCTCCCTTCCTCATTAAGGCAAGGGTCCTCCAATGTCATTTCACAACATCCTGATGGAGGACTGGAAGATATCCCTTGGGCTCTCCAAGATCATTGCTCAGGAAAGAAAAGCTACAGATCCCATTGTGGGGGGCTCTACCATCCCTCACTCTGCCCCTCATTGTCAATCAGCCAAGGAAAGAGGTACTATTCAGTCTTACTCATACATAAGTCCTCGAGATGTACAAATGCTGTCTAGATGTGCACTTCAGTACCTAATATATAAAATATCTTTTGAGATCTGGACTTCTGTGTCTTTTTTATCTTCTAATTATATCAATACTTTTACACTGATCTTTGAGAAGAAAATTTTAAACTTAATAAGAAGGTTCTAGGTCTTCTAAGATAAAACAAATTGCTGGAAAGAATGTTGTTTCCAAGTCACAACAGAGTAAATAGTGATAATACTAGCCTAGTGCTATCTATCAACAAAAAGGACAGCAGTGCAGCAGGTGAAAACCATTTATCAAGGGTTATGATAATGTGCATCAACTATAAATGTGAATATTCCTCAATCAAATTAATATAATTTATTTAACATGAAATATGGATAACATGGTAAGACATTATTAATATTTCACCTGAAAGGTAAGGTCATTTCTTGCTGTACCCATGAATCTTAGAGCCATTCAATCAAATCATGTAACTTATATACCCTCAAGTCCATAAAACCATAACTCCATCCCCTTAGAACCACAGCCCTTTATTTGTTCAGCTTCTTCTGCTTTCAGATCCAAATTTCTGGTTCTGTGGCAGTGCCTTGATTTCAGCTTCTGGGTCCTGCATTTGAACCTGAGACTTTATCTCTGTAGTTGTCAAGTTTTGACCGCTACAGCTACTCACCTTGCTCTAGGCACTCGGATTTGTTTAATGGGTCTCCCTATCCTGAACCAGCTGGTGAAATCCAGCCTTGGTCACCAAGCGGGCAGCAGCTAGTGACAAAAGCAGCTTCAACAAAAATGTTAGTCATCAGCAGACAGGCGTGTGCTCCAACTGGAAACGGGAATCAAAAGAAGGATCCCAGACAACGAAAGAGAAAATGGGAACTCTCCATATCTTGAGTGTAAAGAGGATGGAAAATCTATGAGGTCATTGGAGACAGGCAGGAAGCCATAAGTGAGAAACTGAGGCAAGATTAATTTTCTCCTGGGTTTCTTGGGGGGATGGGATAAGCAAGCTATAGAAAAAACTAATTTTGTCATGAACAAAATTTTGCCTTTATTTATCAGGTAAGTTCATTGCTTGTAGTTTCTGTCATTTTCTTCTTTTACATCTCTAGTTTAGCCTACTCATCTGTGCCAAGAACATAGGAGGAAGAGGTTTTTTCCAAGGGAGCTGACACTTTATACAATGTTTGTCTAAAGCCAATATGTGCGTGACAGCAGGAATCACAAGAAACATCAAGGGAAAGTGAGACACAAGGGAAGCTTTCATTAGTCATTGGTCCTTCTCAACTAGGAACACTCTTTTCAGTATGAATATTGGTCTAGATTTTTATTTTATTGAGAAATTGTGGGTTTTATGTAATATCTTCCCTTGTAAAGTTCTGCTCACTGTTGCATTCTTTCACAACTGGGGAAGTCCCCTTTGCCACGGGATAAAGATGAATTCATTATTGTAATAATTTCCAAAGTGCAGAAGTATTAAGAGCCTCCTGTGGCCATGAGAGGGAGTCTAGATATGACCCATTAATATGCATTGTGTTTAATGACTTGAGAGTAAATTGTGTATCAAAATACATCATGTCTAATTTTCATTTTTATCTACTTTCCACTCTCAAACTTTCCATATCACATTTTTCGGAATGTATTTAGTGTCAAGGATCTGTGAATTCATGCCCACATAGACTCTGAAGCCAGCAGGTGGTTTATTAAACTACAGCTTTAAGGTAACAGTAAAAAAAAAAAAAAAAAGAAATGGTTTTCTATTTTTGTTCTGTGGTGAGCTAAAGGCAGATGGAAGTAAATGAGAATGTCCAAAGGTATTCTTGAAAGCACCATGGTTAATTTTAATTTTACTGGCTAATTCCTTGGATTTGAAAACCTTTCAAAAGATGTTCAAACTTTGTTGCAGTAAAATCTAGTTGGGGGGCACCTGTTAAGAGTCTGCCTTCAGGGACGCCTGGGTGGCTCAGTTGGTTAAGCGGCTGCCTTCGGCTCAGGTCATGATCCCAGCGTCCTGGGATCGAGTCCCACATCGGGCTCCTTGCTCGGCAGGAGCCTGCTTCTCCCTCTGCCTCTGCCTGCTGCTCTGTCTACCTGTGCTCGCTCTCTCTCTCTCTCTAACTAATAAATAAAATCTTAAAAAAAAAAAAAAAGAGTCTGCCTTCAGCTCAGATCACGATCCCAGGGTCCTGGGATCAAGCCCAGCATCAGGCTCCCTGCTCAGTGGAGAGTCTGCTTCTCCCACTCCCTCTCCCTCTGCCTGGAGCGCCCACTGCTGGTTCTCTCTCTCTCTCTCTCTCACTAACTCTATGTGTCAAATAAAGATTTTATTTATTTATTTGACAGACAAAGATCACAGGTAGGCAGAGAGGCAGGCGGAGAGAGAGGAAGGGAAGCAGGCTCCCTGCTGAGCAGAGAGCCTGATGCGGGGCTCGATCCCAGGACCCTGAGATCATGACCTGAGCCGAAGGCAGAGGCTTTAACCCACTGAGCCACCCAGGCGCCCCAATAAAATCCTTTTTTAAAAAGTCTATTTGGAAAAGAACTAGGGCCTTAGAAGAAATACCAACCCTAGGCCTCAAAAATGGACAATAAATTATATGAAGATGACATCATAGCTTCAGAAAGCAGCCCCACCACCCATCTTATACCTCCTTTACTCCTTCCCAACCAACAGTGGCTCTCAAAACTATACACACACACACACACACACACACACACATTTACTATTTTTTTCTTTCAAAAAAAAATTTCATTCCAGTACAGTTAAGATACACTGTTAAAGTATTTTTGGGTTTACAACTGAGTGATTCAACAACCCCATACATCACAGACATCACCCAGTGCTCACCATCACAAGTGTACTCTTTAACCCCATCACCTATCCCCCCCATCCCCCCACCCCCCTCCCATCTGGTAACCATCAGTTTGTTCTCTATAGTTGAGTCTGTTTCTTGTTTTCTCTTTCTCTCTCTCTCTCTCTCTCTCACTCTCTCTCTCTTTCTCCCTTGCTCATTTGTTTTGTTTCTTAGATTCCACATATGAGTGAAATCATATGCATTTGTCTTTCTCTGACTGACTTACTTCACTGATTGTGCTACTGGGTATTTATCCCAAAGTACAAAAACACGAATTCAAAGGGATACAAGCCCTCCTATGTTTACAGCAGTATTATTTACAATAGCCAAATTAGGGAAGTAACCCAAGTGTCCATCAATAGATGAATAGATAAAGAAGATGTGGTATATGGTCTCTGTCATTGTCTTTCTGTTAATAATTGATACCTAGATAGATAGTTGCAACCTCAGGTAAGTGGAGTTGAAAATTAATATGATTTCATATTCTAGGTAATAATCAGAGCAACTAAACTATAGCCAAGAAATAAAATCCAAGCACACAGATTAAGGTGTTTAAACATTATTGTATTTCATTACCACAAAAGTGAGAAAGACACAATTCCATTGTTACTAGAGAGTGAGAATACAATGACTATATGTGGCCTTTTGCTCTTGTTATTTCCCCTCTAAGTACTTACTGTGATTTACAAATTCATTTATTAACACTGTAAAAACTATTTATACATTACGAATAAGAGAGGTTGCCTCTAGACTGAAGAAGCTGAGCAAACACTGCCTTTTCATGGGAACCAGTGCTTTATGTGTTCTTGGAGAAATTCTGAACTAAAACAAAAATTAATAAAACATTTTTCAGGTAGGAAGGTAATTGAGGCAAAGCAGTGTTTAAGATAAAATGATGACAGTGATAAAGAATTTTTGTATACCTTCTCTTCTTTACAAAAGAAAATGTGGCCTATTTGTTGTTAATTTAAATGGTTGTGCCTCCTATTTCAGCAATGGAATTGAAGGAGAATTTAACGATGCCTGAGAGAATGGAATACATGCACACATGTTAATACAAATAAGAATAACACGTGTCTTATACGGAATTGTTTTCCTTCCTTCCTGAAGATTGTTCTATACTCCTTGGAAATAATCATATTTTGACTTAATTTTGTTAGTTAAGTTCCAAGGTACAACTTACCGTAATGTTATCCCTTTCAGTACCATCTACAAGGGTACATAAACAAATTTTCATTCAGTTTACGAAATGTGTAGAAAACAACCACTGGCATTCTACCTCTCTATGTAAATTGTATACTATTTTATGCTACCTATTTTGCAAACTCTACTGTGTTTGCTAAATCACATGAAAGAAATAATCAGCTACATTGTTAATTATTACTGCATTTATGTCAATTATACCTGAATAAAAATGATCAGTTCAGAACCTCTCTCCAGCATTTCGAGTTGCTTTGAGGCACTGGTTCCCAAAGTTCGCAGGTATTACAATCACCTGGAGGGCTTGGTAAACATTGCTGGGCTCCATATCCAGAGTTCTGATTCAGTAAGCCTAGGGTGGGGCCTGAGGATTTGCATTTCTAACCACATTTCAGGTGATGCTGATGACAACCAGGGACCTGACGTTAAGGACGAGTGCAACCAAACCCAAATCCATCTTCCTGATGGACATACAGTAAAGCCAGTCACTGCGACATCAGGTATGTAGCAAGGAAAAGGTCTATTTGAGAGGGAGTAAACCAGGAGACCAGAGGACAAGTCTCAAATCCATTTCCCTGAAGGGGAAGAGAAAAAGTTTTTATAATCATGGGGGTTGAGATCATATACATGTTGATGAAAGGGGCAGGAAAACGGATGACTATTCATGAAGAAAGATGGAGCACGTGCATTGAACAAAAGTATATGTAACAGACATCCCACGTTCATTTTGGGCTGGAGATTTAACACTGGTGAGGTGAAATTTAGCCCCTGAGATCAGAAAGTTATGTTAGGACAAGGAGAAGGGACTGTGGGCATTCTCCGAGAACCAGTATAAAATGGTGGGAACCTGGACTCCTTATCTCTGGTAAGGAATGCAGGGTGCTGCTTGTTCATAGGCTGGAGCTAGATGGGTTGACCTGGAGTCCAGGCTTCTGCAGAGACAGTTACTGAGTTTGTTAGTGGAGTCTGAAAAGACACAATAGCTTATTGGAGGGAAACCGTTCTCTGGAAAACAAGCTTTGTACTGCTAGTTTCAACCTCATTAATCCTATGGGGCACAATTTCACTACCAATAAAACATTACCTTATTAAATAAAGCAGCTGGGTTTTAACTTACGGACAGATACATCTGAATGACTTCATTTCTATGGATTTCAGCAACAGCTACAGTTCGTAAAATTTAAATCTAGTATACCCGCTAAAATATAATGTACTCTCATTGTTTTTCCTTGGTGTAAGCACGGTGCACATCTGTTAGTTCAGCAATCTAATAAGCACGTAGGAAGAACATTCAGAGTTAAAAATTGATTCCTTTTTTTGGAAGGATTGTAGGTTAAAAACAAACCGTCAATATACAAGTGCTTTGATTCTTGCCACTCCGCAGTACTTTAGGCTGAAGCGAAACTTTAGAAACTTAAAGCTCACAGTTGCCATCTGCTGACATATTTGTGAATTACATGTAGTTGACATCAACCAGTAGCGGCTTCATACATTAATATCCTGTTCAGACTTTTTTTGGTGTAATTTCCAAAACTCATTAGGCAAATTTTAAACTGCATTTCCTGCGCCCCCCAAAACTATTCTCAAACTGAACATATTTATTTCAAACAATTAGTTTGTACTGAAGATACTTTATTCCTACTGACAAACGAAATTGCAGGGATGCATGGGTGGCTCAGTCACTTAAGCATCAGACTCTTGATTGTGGCTCAGGTCGTGATCTCAGGTTGGTGGTATCAAACGCCCCATAGGGATCCACACTCAGCTGGAGTCTGTTTGAGATTCTCTCCTTCCTCACCCTCTACCCCTCCCCCCCCTAGCCTGTTCTTTCTAAGATAAATAAATCTTTTAAAAAAAAAAACTATCAAAATTGCACATTTTTATCTCAGTAAACATAGTTCATAGCTAGAGTGAATTTTATCAATAAAATATTTTAAGAGGATACTATACTGAAATCATTGTTTTAAGCAGAATCAAATGTTTATGTATATGAATTGCTTGTATGGGTAGTACCTTGAAGAGGAGCTGAAATTAATCATATTAGTAACACCAGAAAAAAAACAAAAAAATCATTCCCAGAGATGGGGCCAAGTTATTCTCCAGTGTTTATTCAAACTTTTATATGAATGTTCCTCATAGGTCCAGGATTCTGCTTTGCTCTTCATTCAAGGAAGTTATAAGCTCCTGCTCCGAAGTTCAGCTTTACAGCCTTCATCAGGCTAAAACAGGCATATTATAACTGATGTGTTGACCATGGACTCCTAAAAGTCTTGATCAAAAACATGCACGGATGCGAGGAAAGCAAATCTACTCTAGCCTGCTAGATGAGACCCATGGAATTGCCTATACCTGACTACAGATGCTTGAGTGAGTCCCGCTAAGACCAGGACAGACTTGTATTCATAGAATCACAAACTGAATTAGTGATTGCTCTTAAAGCCACCAGATTTGATGGTTTGTTATGCAGCAAAAACCAACTGATGAAATGCCATTTTTACCTGCACTGTCTTTCATCTAAAACTATTTTGTATAAACCTTTCTACATCAACATTTCTAATTCCTTTTTCAGTAAAGTCTCTTCTAATAATTTCAGATTTTTTTTTCTGTAAAAAGAAAGAACTTGCCTAATAATGTTACACACCTAGTAAGTGGCAGAGCCAGGATTCAGGCTCACACAATGTAGTTTTAGCCCCAGGCTCCTCACCTCACACTATATTAAACTGTCTAAGAATTGACGATATCTTGTAACAAGCCAATTTGCCAACAATAGGAATCCGTTCCTATTACATCTGAATGACTTCCTTTCTATGGATTTTCAGCAACAACTACAGTTCGCAAAATTTAAATCTAGTATACCCACTAAAATATAATGTACTCTCATTGTTTCTCCTTTCTTCTAAAGGAAACATTAAGTTTCTCCTTTAAGAAATATAAAACAATTCACACTCATTACAATGAAAATTCACACAACTTTAAAAAGTCATTAACTCACCCTTAAGAGATAACAAATATTAACACATAGTATTTATACATCCAGATTCTCTTCTAATCATGTAAGTGTGCATATTTTCCATAAAAATCAGAACACGTGGAACAAGTTACTTTGTAACTTATTCCAGCAAACTATCGATGGATGCACATTTATATTGCTCCAGGGATTCATTGATGGTGAGAAATAGAAACGCACTAACGTAATATAGTGTGTATGTGTGCATGTTGGAGTGGGGAGGGGGTCGATTGTAAAAAGAAAAAAAATCCAGAGAGTTGTAGGAATACTGATATCTCTCTTTTGGGGGGGGGGGTGCGGGCAGTGGACAAAGATACTAAGTCACATCCAATCTTCTCTCTTATAGAAAAGGGCTTATCTTTGCACATGCTTGACTTTGACTTGACAGGGCTTTTCATGAGACAGAGACCAGCAATGCCTGACTTCCTGGGCCATTTTGATCAAATTTTAGACAAAAAATAGTACAGTCCAACAATAGTCCCTTGGTCAAATAAACCTTGTGAATTTGTGTGGGATGGGAGATAGGTGGGAGAAATCTCATTGTACTTTTTTTCTTCTCTGGGTAGTAGATGAAACAGGTCACTTTGGTAAATTAACTCCATAATGGTGAATATTTACATGCATTCTTTTAAATCATGCAGATTGTGGATAGCAGCTAACAGTCAAGCCAGAACTTTAAAAAACTAAAAAGTAGAAAACAATTTTCAAAACCAAACAAGCCAATATCTTAAGAGCACACAAAGGGTTATAAAACTACCTATTATTTGAAAATTTGTGCAAAATCATTGCTGGGGTAGTTTATTTTAAGTAAGTTTTATTTTGGCTCAATTGTCCTGATGTCCAGCTTATTGTTTTTACTACATTGCTTTGGACAAATTATTTTCATTCAATTCACCTGCAGAGAATCTACATGCATCTTGGCTGCAAGGAGAAGTTTTGATTTAACTGGCCTGGTGTTGTTGTTAAGGCATCAAATTCTGGTTTGTTTGTTTGGTTGGTTGGTTGGTTGGTTATTTATTTCTTTATTATTATCTTCAATTAGCCAGCGTATCGTACATCATTAGTTTTTGATGTAGTGTTCAAGGATTCATTAGTTGTGTATAACACCCAGTGCTCATCACCACACGAAAGGCATCATCAGATTTTAAAGCTCCTCAGGTGATCTTAATGAGTAGCCAAAGCTGAAAACACTAAACAAAGGGGTCCTGCCTAGGGCTCTTGCAAAACTTCCCAATCAAATCCAGGTAAAGGCTGTTACATTTCCTGTTCATGGGCTTATGTTTATCACTGGGCTTTGGGAGCAGTTTCACTGCAGTAATATCTCATGCTGAATTTGAAATCAAAGAGTACTAGAGTGTTTTTCAATTATCTTATTTGAACTTCCTACCATTTCTTTAATGAGCAGGGCAGCTACATTATTTTTATCCCCATTTTACAGGCATAAAAATGAATTGAGAGGTTTAGAGGCTTGTACCTAGGGGAGGTAGGGATGTGTTAGAAGTCACACCACTAAATGCTATGCATTTCTCTTGGCACTTACACAGTGTAATCCTGTTGTATATTTATGTTTAGATCCTATTTCCTCATTAGACTCTGAGCTCTTTATTGTCTGCTATTTCTTTCTTTCATTCATTCATTCCTATGCATTTGGCTGTTTTGTTTTATTTTGAGTCATAGAGGGTTACAGAGGTGAAAAAGACAGTTATCATGGTCCCTGCCCTAAGTGAGCTTTGGAGTCTAGGAAGGAACAGTCAGACAAGTAGGCAACTGACATAACATTAACATAAAAAGAAGTGCTTGATGGTGGTAATTTATAAAAGTGGGGATACAATCCCCTATCTTGAATTAGATGGGGACAGGGAAGAGGAATGGGGTGGTAGTAAACTGCAGAGGAAGAGAATGCAAAAATCTAAGCTAAAATTTGACACATGAGTACAGTGTTCCCATTTGGAGAAATCACTATATTCCCAGGTAGCAGGAGCTGGTGAAAAAGGGAGCAAGATGAAAGTAAAACAATGGGGGGGCGGGGGAGGGACTAACATAATGTAAAGTGGGGAGTGTGATGAATGAAACTACTGCTGGGCTGGCAGCAGACCTTAATATGGTCTTGTAAGTAACTTAAGAGCCATATGAAGGAGTTTGTGCTATCCTGAGGAAACTGGAGTTCCTATGTGGACAAGTCATTGTTATATTCATATTTCGGAGAAGGTGCTCCAGAGGATCCTCTTGACCACAGGGTTAAACTTCCACAGGCACTTCTGTAGTTTGGGAAGCGAGGACAGATCTAAGTATCTGAATAGACTAATATTTCCGCTTTGGACCCCGCAAGCCTTGTGGCTGATTTGATATTTAACGGTACAACAGAGGCTCCAAGGATAACAGCTGAACTGAGCCATTTGGGAAGTGGCAGTAAGATTTACTGAATGAGTTATTACAGAATGAGCAGAGAGTCCACACGGGAGAGAGGGTTTATTTTAGGATGTGTTGCATTTGAGGCATCTGAGCTGCTATTTAGGATTGGATTCCCTGCAGAAAATATATTCCCTAAAATTTTAAAGTTTATTATTGTATTTTCCACACTTGTAAAACTTACCAGACCACCTTACTACTGGAAATTATCAAAGTGTTAAACCCACGTACTAAATCCAAAGAGGACGTTAGCGAAAATAAAAGCTTGCCCGCCTTAAAAACAGGAGGTGGTCTTTCAGCATGCTCAACACGTAAGCACAGGCTCCTAGCTCCTCCAGTCGTCTCAAGTGCGAAAAGGTTGCTGCCCTCTGCTGGTCAGATGTGCGTAATGCAACTTAAGGAGAGAAATGTCCTAGGGGCGTACCAGCTGGTGGATGACGTAGAAACCCTGCGTCCTGAGATAGCCAGTTATACCTGCGTCAGCTGTGCACGCCCCGGGAAACCTGACAAGCCGCATGGCTGCGGGTTGTTCAGAGGCTCCGCCGCCAAAGGCGGCCTCTGAGGGGCCGGTGGTGGGACAGGCCGGCGTCTTGCCTTGCCTGGAGCTGCCGACTTACGCTGCCGCCTGTGCGCTGGTGAGTAGCCGCTACTCTTGCCTGGTGGCGGGCCCGCACCGAAGACACATCGCCCTATCGCCGCGCTACCTTAACCGGAAACGCACCGGTATCCGGGAACAGCTAGATGCGGAGCTCCTGCGCTATTCCGAGAGGTACCAGTCTCCATCTTTAACTGCGCCGAGCGGACAACGCCGTAAAGCAGCCTGCCACCCCTTCCTTTAGGCCCAGGAGGGGGCGGCGGGAAGAGGTGCTGATGGCTTAGCAGAAAAGAGGTGATTGGGAAAGAACGCGCCGGTCACCTGGAGCTTAGGCTGGAGGCGTTCTGGAGTCTTCATCCGGCCCCAAAGGCCCTTATCTCCCTAGTCGGGATCTGTACGGGGTCCATTTCACAGGCATGAAGGGAAACGCAAAGGTGACGTGGATTGTGTCGGTGGAAAAGCTTGTAGAACTGGCGTGTAGGGGTAAGAATAGACCAGGAGTCTAGAGACCCGGTAGGCCCAGTTCTGTGTGTTTTCCTACTTGACATGGGAAGTTTCGAATCCAGTACTTAAATAGTCTCTGTCATTCTGTAGAAAATTGCGCATAAAGCATTAGTACGGTCGTTTATTTGTAAACCGTGAAAGAGTTTCTGTTGTTTATTTTGGCTCTGGTACTTTCGCTGGGTTCTTTTGTCTTGGACCTGATCATAGATGAGGAAAATAAACATTGTTTTGTTTTGTTCTTAAAAACAGTTTAAGTAGGGGCACCTGAGTGGCTCAGTGGATTAAGCCTCTGCCTTCAGCTCAGGTCATGATCTCAGGGTCTTGGGATCGAGTCCCGAAGCGGGCTCTCTGCTCAGCAGGGAGCCTGCTTCGTCCTCTCTCTCTCTCTCTGCTTGCCTTTCTGCCCACTTGTGATCTCTCTCTGTCAAATAAAATATTTTTTTAAAAAGTTTAATTAGTCTAACTGGCCTGTCTGTTGGGTTTGAGGGTGAAAAAACTTTGTGGTCCATTTAAATTAATATATTCAGAAAAAAACTTGGAGTTACAAAAGTGGAGGGTCAGAGAGGGAGCATGTGTACTTTAATACTGCAGTAGACTGCTTTGCCTCAAAAGCAAGGGTTCTAAAACTAGGACTGTTGGAATCTCTAGCGATTTCTTATTGCTCTTCAGGAATTTCATGACCTCCCCTTCCCTCCCCTCTGGGAAATTTGCAGTCTTTTTTTTTTTTTGTAAATTTTTTTTTTTTTAAGATTTTATTTATTTATCTGTCAGAGAGAGAGAGAGAGAGAGAGCACGAGAGCGAGCACAGGCAGACAGAGTGGCAGGCAGAGGGAGAAGCAGGCTCCCTGCCGAGCAAGGAGCCCGATGTGGGACTCGATCCCTGGACGCTGGGATCATGACCTGAGCCGAAGGCAGCCGCTTAACCAACTGAGCCACCCAGGCGTCCCTGGGAAATTTGCAGTCTTTTTTCTTGGGCAAAGTATCCAAAGTGTTCACTTTTTCAAGGGATCCTGAACAGTTTTAAGAATCAAACAAGTCTAGAATGTACAGCTTAACTCCAAGCACCAACACACTGGTTGTGTGCCTATTTTGGATACCAGCATCTTGGGATTAAGAACAAACAAAATCCCTGTTTCAAGAAACTGTAAGCTCTAATAAAGATAGAAATGTAAGCCAGATAAATCCAATAACATGTTAAAATATGACAGAAATCTAAGGTAAATGACATTAAGATGAAGAGTAGTGAATTTGATATTAGACCTTTGAGAACAACTTAATAGGAGAAGGATTCTTTGAGATGGTAGTATTTAAGGCAAAAAAGTGTGGCATAAACAAATGGATAGCAGATATAAAATAGACTGCTTTGGCCAGAGGATTGTAAGTACTATGTAACTGGAGCAAGGTTTATGTTAGGGGAAAGATATTGCATGCAGTTGGAGAGGAGAGCAAAGCAAGGGTGGAGGGGTGGAGGCAGTGGCAACTCAGGATGGATATTTTTCTTTTTCCTTCCTGTCTGCCAGGTTTGTTTTTTTTCTTCCTTTTTCTCTTTGCTTAAGCAGGCTTAGCACTTCATCCTCTTGGTGCCCTCCAACTCTGAAATTTGGTGTGCTCTGGAGAGAGTAGTACATATGTGATCTCTGGGACAATCAGATACACAGTTTAAGAAACCACACTTGGTAGCATTAGCTGGTGGCTTAAGGAGAGTGAGACTGGAGACATGGAGACCAATTAAGGGATTGTTACAGTTGTCCAAGAGAAGATGACTAGAGTATGGATTTGAGAGATTTAAGGATATAAAAATGGTCGTAAAATCTGGAAAGAGGCAGTGTTTGAAGTATTTTATCTCTTTGGAACCAGTCAGTGCCTCTGCTTGAAGTGTCTCCAGTCAGAGCCATTACACCAGAGATATAAGGAACTGACTGAATGATAATTTCTGTAACTGAATGGGACAGTGTGGCCATGTGGAGCAGGTTGCACTATGAACAGATGAGAACTGCCCACTCTGCACCCTCCTCTCCCCCGACTCCTGTTACCACACTGGGGTACCCCACTATCCCTGTGTGGTAAAGACTCTGACTTAGTGCAAATAAAGCAGTACACATTGAACTATGCATTTCTAATTAGGGACCACTCATTGAACGTTTTCAAGATATGTAATGTCAGTCAACCATTTATCCTGTATAGGTAGGTTTACAGACTTTGGGGCCATCCTGTAGAATCAGGAGGACTTACTTCACTTTAAGAAATGAGGAAAAGGGAGTGTTGGGAGGTGGAGGAGGGACAATAAAGTATCCCTGAAACTGAGAAGGCACTTTGAAATTGGAAAATGAAGTGGGGGGCTCCATACAGTTGACACTGAGTTTCATTCTGGGTAATTTATAGCGGGTGGGGTGGGGGAGGATTGGGCAGGTGATGATCCAGGCAGCCACATAGCTATGCTCCACAGTGTCTGGACCCTAGTTCACATTTATCGAGTGGGAAGGGATGTGCAGAGGGCATTGTAGTGAGGTCAGAAGTCTAATGCTTAACAGACTTCATAGGGCCACATGTCCTCCAGAAGAGGAGGGAGGAGAGTATGTTACCCCTACTAGTTATCTAAATAACTTCAGGGAAGAGCAGAAGGAGCCTTCCCATATTCTGGTCAGGACACTTTAACCTTCAGGGAACCTGGAACCTGTACCCCTGAGGGAGGTCATCACTTGGAAATGAACAAGATGGAGGGCCAAACATGGGGTCAGTATTCGTGCAGTCTACCTCTGATGTCTTTATGGCCCATATGACGTATATGGCATGTACAGTTTATGTGCCATTCTTCTGTGATGATCCTAGAGCCAGATACTGGAAGTTGGGTTGCATACCTGTGGCAGTAATATAAATAGCAACATGAGGTTAATACACTTATAAGACAAAAGAAAATATAGTTTCTCAATGATCTGATACAGAGGTGAGTCATCAACTGAAGGCCTCAGCAAAAGTGATCCTTTCCACAAACCCAGCCATCAAAGCAATTATTAATTTTAGCATAAGTGGTGCCCCCAACTGTTAATTCCAATCTTTGTCATGACTACACATTCTTTTCCACATTTTTTTTCACATTATTCCTGCAACTTTTTAAAATTTACCTATTTTTTGGGGTACCTGAGTGGCTCAATGGGTTAAAGCCTCTGCCTTCGGCTCAGGTCATGATCCCAGGGTTCTGGGATCGAGCCCCGCATCGGGCTCTCTGCTTAGCAGGAAGCCTGCTTCTCCCTCTCTCTCTCTGCCTGCCTCTCTGCCTACCTGTGATCTCTGTCTGATTACAAAAAAAAAAAAAAAAAACTTGAAAAAAAATTTTCTTATTTTTTTACATTAAGGTTTTCTCCTGTTTCCCCCTCTTTAAATGAGTCTCACTTTAGGACAAATTACTTTTTCCCCCTCAACAAAAATGTATTCCCATTTCTCATACTTTCTTACCAAAACACATATCTTATTTTCTTTACATACACAGTTGCTTCCCTCATTATTTCCACTAGTCTTTTTAAATAATTTATTTTGAGAGAGAGCAGGCCTATGCCGGAAAGAGGGGCAGCGGGAGAGGGGGAGAGCGAATCCCAAGCGTAGTCCATGCTGAGTGCTGAGCCCAGCTCAGGGCGCAATCCCATGACCCTGAGATCACGACCTGAGCTGAAATCATGAGTTGGGTACTTAATTGACTGAGCCACCCAGATGCCCCTCTCGTAGTCTTAATGACATTTTTAGAATTCTTTTTTTTTTTTTTTTTTAAGATTTTATTTACTTATTGGACAGAGAGATCGAGAGAGCACAAGTTGGGGGGGGTGGCGGAGGGAGAGGGAGAAGCAGGCTCCCCACTATGCAAGGAGCAAGTGAGCATGGTGGGGGACTTTATCCAAGGACCCTGGGATCCTGACCTGAGCCGCCAGGCACCCAACGTTTGTTAGAATTCTTAATGCTTAGAAACTTTACTTTCTAGTGAAAACTAAGTAGTAGGCAACATTGTTTATAGGTGTACAATATAATGATTTGACATTTCTATACGTTTCTCAGTGCTCATCATAATAAGTGCACTCTTAATCCCTTTCACCTGTTTCATCCATTTCCTCACCCACTTCCCCTCTGGTAACTATCAGATTGTTCTTTTTCATTAAGAGTCTATTTCTTGGCTTGTGTTTTTTTTCTTTGTTCATTTGTGTTGTTTCCTAAATTTCACATCTGACCAAATCATATGGTATTTGTGTTTCTGTGAGAGGCTCTTTTCACTTAGTGTTACACCCTGCATTTATCCATGTTGTTGCAAATGGCAAGATTTCATGCTTTTTTATGGCTAATATTCCATTGTATGTAGACATACCACTTCTTTATCATTTCATCTGTTAATGGACACTTAGGCTACTTGCATAATTTGGCTGTTTTAAATAATGCTGTAATAAACATAAGGATGCATATATCTTTTTAAATTAGTGTTTTTGTATTCTTTGGGTAAACACCTGATAGTGGAATTACTAGATGGTATAATTCTATTTTTAATTTTTGGCAGAACCTCCATACTGGTTTTCACAGTTGCTGCACCTGTTTGATTTCCAACAAAAGTGCAAAAGGATTCCTTTTTCTCCGTTTGCCAACACTTGTTGCTTGTATTTTTGATTTTGACCATTGTGACAGGTTTGAGGTGATAGCCCATTGTGGTTTTGATTTGCATTTCGCTGATGAGGAGTGATGATGAGCATCTTTTCATGTATCTGTGGGCCATCAGTATGTCTTTGGAAAAATGTTCATGCTTTTCCCCATTTTTAATTGGATTATTTGGGGGTTTTTTGGTGTTGGCTTATGTAAGTTCTTTATATCTTTTGGATATGAATTCTTTTTTTTTTTTTAAGATTTTATTTATTTATTAGTTAGAGAGAGAGAGAGCAAGCACAGACAGAGAGGCAGGCAGAGGGAGAAGCAGGCTCCCTACCGAGCAAGGAGCCCGATGTGGGACTCGATCCCAGGACGCTGGGATCATGACCTGAGCCAAAGGCAGCCGCTTAACCAACTGAGCCACCCAGGCGTCCCTTGGATATGAATTCTTTACTAGATATGTCATTTGCAAATATCTTATCCCATTTGGTAGGTTGTCTTTTAGTTTTGGTGATTGTTTGCTGTGCAGAAGCTTTTGATTGTGATGTAGTCCTGGTAGTTTTTTCTCAGTTTCTCTTGCCTCGGGAGACATATATAGAAAAAATGTTGCTAGGGTTGATGTCAGAGAAATCACTGCCTATGCTCTCTTCTAGGGTTTTTATGGTTTCAAGTCTCACAGTTAGGTCTTCAACCCATTTTGAGTTTATTTTTGTGTGTGGTAAGAAAGTGGTCTAGTTTCATTGTTTCACATGTAGTTGTCCAGTTTTCCCAACACCATTTGTTGAAGAGACTGTCTTTTTCCCATTGGACATTCTTGGCTCCTTTTTTGCACACTAATTGAGCTTGTATTCTTGGGTTTGTTTCATGGGCTGTTAGGTTCCATTGATCTTATGTGTCTGTTTTGTGCCACTACCATATTGTTTTTATTATTATAACTTTATAGTATAACTTGAAATCTGGGATTGTCATACTTCCGGTTTTGTTCTTTTTCAAGATTGTTTTGGCTATTCAGGGTGTTTTGTGGTTCCTTAGAAATTTTAGGATTATTTTTTCAGGTTCTGTGAAAAATTCTGTTAGGATTTTGATAGGGATTGTGTTAAATTTATAGATTGCTTTGGATATCGTGGGTATTTTAACAGGATTGGTTCTTCCAATTCATGAGCATGGAATATCGTTCCATCTGTTTGCATTGTCTTAAGTTTCTTCAAAATTTTAGAGAGCCCATGGTGGTGGGGGCCAGAGGAAGAAAGGGAGAGAAACTTAAGCAGACTCCATGCTGAGTGTGGAGTGTGATGTGGGGCTCAATCTCATGACCTGAGATCACAACCTAAACTGAAACCAAGACTCAGATGCTTAACCAGCTGTGCCACCCAGGCACCCTGTCTTCAAGTTTTCATCAGTGTTTTATAGTCTTCAGAATACAGGTATTTCACCTCCTTAGTTCAGTTCATTCTTTTTTTTTTTTTTTTAAGAGTGTATTTTATTTATTTGAGGGAGAGAGAGAATGAGAGAGAGAACATGAAAGGGGAAAAGTCAGAGGAAGAAGCAGGCTCCCTGGTGAGCAGGGAGCCTGATGTGGGACTCCAGGATCATGACCTGAGCCAAAGGCAGTCACCCAACCAACTGAGCCACCCAGGTGCCCCAAGTTCAGTTCATTCTTTAGATATTTTGCTATTTTTGGTGCATTTGTAAGTGGGATTGTTTTCTTAAATTTTTTTCTGCTACATTATTAGTGTATAAAAGTATAATGGATTTCTGTATGTTGATTTTGTATTCTGTGACCTTACCAAATTCATGTATCAGTTCTAATAGTTATTTGGTGGAGTATTTTCAGGTCTTTCTTTCTTTCTTTTTTTTTTTTTTTAAGATTTTATTTATTTGAGAGAGAGCACCAGGAGAGGGGAGGGGAAGAAGCATACTCCCTTCTCAGCAGGGAGCCAGACTTGGGGTACCATTGCAGATTCCTGGGATCATGACCTGAACCAAAGGCAGATGCTTAACTAACTGAGCCACCCAGTCTCCCCAAGTCTTTCAGGTTTTTTATGTATAGTATCATGTCATGTACAGTGAATGAAATTTTTGTTTCTTCCTTAACAATTTGGATGCCTTTTGTTTCTTTTCATTGTATGATTGCTGTGGCTGGCACTTCCAGAACTCTGTTGAATAAAAGTGGTAAGAGTGGACATCTTTGTTTTTGTTCCTGTTCTTTGGGGAAAAGCTCTCAGTTTTTCACTATCAAGTATGGTGTTAGCTGTGGGTTTTTCATATATGACCTTTATCATGTTGAGGTATGTTCTGTCTAACCTAGTTTGTTGAGGGGTTTCATCCTGAATGGCTATAGCACTTTATTAAATGCCTCTTCTAGATCATTTGAAATTAGTTTTTTTGTTTGTTTGTTTTTTTAAGATTTTATTTATCCAGGGAGCCTGAGTGGCTCATCAGTTAAACATCTGCCTTCAGCTCAGGTCATGATCCCAGGTCCTGGAATTGAGTCCTGCATGGGGCTCCCTTCTCAGCAGGGAGTCTGCTTCTCCCTTTTTCTCTGCCTGCTGCTTATGCTCTTTCTCTCTCTCTCAAAAATTAATTAATTAGTTAATTAATTATTTTTTTTAAAGATTTTATTTATCCATTGAGAGAGACCATGCACATGTGCACAAGCCGGGGCAAGGGGCAAAGGGCGAGGGAGAAGCAGACTGCACTGTGCAGGGAGCTTGGGGCTCCATCCCAGGACCCTGAGATCATGACCTGAACCAAAGCAGATATGCCTAACCAACTGAGCCACCCAGGTGCCCTGAAATGATAAAGTTTTTAGTCTGTTTTTGATGTGGTATATCACATTGATTTGCAAGTATTGAACCTTTCTTGCTTCACAGAAAGAAATCCCACTTGTTCGTGGGGATAATTTATTTAACATATTGATGGATTTACTTTGTTGAGGAATTTTGTATCTATGTTCATCAGAAATATTGGCCTGTGGTTCTTTTTTATGGCGTCTCTTTTGGTATCAGAATAATGCTGGCTTCGGATGAATATGGAAGCTTTTTTTTTTTTTTTAACTCTTCTGTTTTTTAGGACACTTTGAGAATAATAAGTATTAAGTATTTAAACGTGTGGTAGAATTTACCTCTGAAGTCATTTGACCTGGACTGTTGTTTTTTGGTAGTTTTTAGGTTATTTATTCAATTTCATTGCTGGTAATCAGTCTGTTCAATTTTCTGTTTCTTCTTTATTTGGTTTTGGGTGGTTCTAAGTTCTAGGCAGTTATCCAATTCTTCTAGGTTGTCTAATTTGTTGGTATATAATTTTTAATGATGTCTTAAAATGTTTTATATTTCTCTGATGGTTATTTCTCCTCTGAATTCTGATTTTGTTTGAGTTTTCTCTCTTGATGAGTATGGCTAAGATTTATCAATTTTGTTAATCTGTGGTCTATTTTGGAGAATATTCTGTGTGCATTTGAAAAGAACGTATTTTCTGCTTTAGGATGGTATGTTCTGTGTGTATCTGTTAGATCCCTCTGTTCCAATGTGTCATTCAGAGTCACTTTTCTGTTGATTTTTCTGTTCGGATGATCTCTCTATTGATGGAGGTGGGGTATTAAAGTCCTCTACTATTATATTACTATTGATTACTTCCTTGTTATTATGTTTAATGGTGATGAGTTCCTTTAACTTTTGTTCATCTGAGAAATCCTTTATCTCTTCTATTCTGAATAATAGCCTTGCTGGATAGAGTATCCTTATGTTTTGTTTTTTTTTTTCTTTGAATATATCAAGCCACTCCTTTCTGCTGAAAACTCCACTGAAGCCTTAAGGAGTTTCCTTTGTGTAACTGTTTTCTTTTCTCTTGATGCTTTTAAAATTCTCTTTTTATCATTATTTGTTGCTATTTTAATTACTATGTGTCTTGGTGTGGACATCTTTGGATTGCTTTTGTCTGGAGCCCTCTGTGCTTCCTAGATCTAGATGTCTAGTTCCTTCCCCAGACTTAGGAAGTTTTCAGCTATTATTTCTTCAAATAACTTTTCTGCTCCCATTTGTCTCTGCCTTCTGGGATCCTCATAATGCAAATGTTAATAAACTTGATAGTGTCCTGAGTTCCTTTAATCCATTTTCATTTTTTTAAAAAAGATTTTATTTATTTATTTGACAGAGATCACAAGTAGGCAGAGAGGCAGGCGGGGGAGGGGGAGAAGCAGGCTCCCTGCTGAGCAAAGAGCTCAATGCGGGGCTCGATCCAGGACCCTGAGATCATGACCTGGGCCGAAGGCAGAGGCTTAACCCAGGTGCCCCCATTTTCATTTTTTATGATCTTTTTCTTTCTCCTGTTCATCTTGATTGCTTTCCATTATACTGTCCTTGAGGTTACTGATCCATTCTTCTGCATCTTCCAGCTATGATTTATTCCCTCTAGTGTATTTTTAATTTCACTTATTGAGTTCTTCGTATCTAAATTGTTTCTTTTATGTTTTGTATTTCTTTGTTGAGGGTCTCACTGATATCCTCCACTCTTTTCTCAAATCTAGTGATCATCTTTATGATCACTACTTTCTCTGTTAGGTATATTACTTATTCCTTCTCATTTTGTCTAGGAAAGTCATCTGCCCTTGAAGGTAATGCCCTAATAAACAAGAGGTTGTGTAATGCCCTGCACTGCAGTGTTTCCTATTCACCAGAGCCTGGCATTTCAGGGGTGTCTCTTATGTGTGTTGTGTATGCCCTGCTTTTTGTGGCTGAGCCATGTTTTCCTTCAGGCTAGTCACCTACAATGGCTCTTTTTGCCTGGGTGGGCAGGGTTTGGTCCTTGTGTTGTTAGTAGGCTAGTCTGGGGCCACCTTGGGCTTGGATGGAGCCAGAGCAGTCTTTTGCCAGAGCTGTGTTAGCACCAAAGTCAAGAGTGCTTTCCCTGTGTGGTCACCTGAGAAATTTCTGTTGGTGGGCTGGGTCTGCAGTTAGACCAGATGTCTGTCCCCCGTCCACTGCTGGGGCTGCTGTTGCACTGGTGTGTGCTGTAATTTTCCCTCTCCCAGGGGCAGGTGTCATTTTAGAGTGGTGCTGGCCCCTGTTGGGGCTGCATGCACAGTGCAAGGCTTGCGGCACTACTTTGGATGGGCTTCAGACAAGATCTACAAGGAGAACAGGGGAGCTGGGTGTGCTACACACAGTGCCAGCAAGATCTACTACATTGGCCTACTGTGGGAGAGGAGACGAAGCAGACTGGGAAAACTCCTTCAGAGGACTGGAGGGAATGGATCCACACAAATGTGTGGCTGGGGCACGCTTTTAAAAAGCAAGCTAGGTGGAGGTTGTAGTGCTGTGCTGGGTCCTGCAGCTGTCCCTGTATTCAGGCTGGGGAGGGAAGTGGTGCCCACCAGCTCTTTTGTTCTTGAAGAAATCTCCCAAAGTTCCCTGCCTCTCCAGCCCATGCTCTGAGATTATTAAATAAATCTCCTTCCTGTGTACCCTAGACATTTTTCAAACTGCTGCTTCTGTGCTGTATCTCAGCTGGGCTGTTTGTTGTTCTGTCTTAAGGGCAGGGACTCCGTTTTCTATCCCTCACCTACCTCTTAAGGTGTTGAGGCTGTTGATTTGTAAAGCTCTAGGTGTTAAGCCCTGTTGATTATTTAAAAACAAAACAAAAGGGGCGCCTGGGTGGCTCAGTGGGTTAAAGCCTCTGCCTTCGGCTCAGGTCATGATCCCAGGGTTCTGGGATCGAGCCCCGCATCGGGCTCTCTGCTCTCAGGGAGCCTGCTTCTCTTCCTCTCTCTCTGCCTGCCTCTCTGCCTACTTGTGATCTCTGTCAAACAAACAAACAAACAAATAAATAAATAAATAACAACAACAACAACAAAAAACAGAATAACATGGAGAAGCCAGGCCCCTCAGGTTTTCAAAGCCAAATGTTACAGGGATTTGTCTTGTCAATGCAGCCCCCCAACCTGGGGTGAGGTCTTTCTCCCCTCTCTGCCCTCAAGGAGTCCCTCCCTCACACCCTCCCAGGCAGGGTCAGTCCCCCTCTATGGTGCAGTCTTTCAATAAGCATAAAACATGTTTATTGAACAGATCCAAATTTATCCTTATTTTTTCTGTAATAAGACAAAAGTAGACAAACCTATGTTTAGCAATCAATATTTTCAGTATTTTATTTGGGAAAAAAAAATTTATTTGTATGTCCAAAGCTCTGGAATTGTGAATGTGTCTGCTACGAAGGTGGATTGATGCAGGGGTTTTGAGTTGACAACTCAGAGAACATATACAGTCTCTCCATTGGTGAAATGCTTTTCTGAAGTATTGAGTAGTTCTCAGTAGAGTTTCCTATTTAATCTACCCTTGAATTTGCTACTTCTTTCCTGGAAATTTTAATGTATACTGAAATGATGCAAACATGACTTTATGCTGATATGTTATATATGTGTGTGCATGTGTGTATATATAAATATATATAAAGTATATATGTATTTATGTGTATATATAAATAAAGAAGTGTATACACACACACACACACACACACACACATATATAGATATACATCGTGTTTAGAATTAGATTCTGTGTCCACCTGTTTATAAGTCTATTTATTACCTATTCAGAGGTCATGTAGACTTCTGGGTTTTTTGTGCCTTGATGACTGTCCTAGTGATGTAGTTCCTGCTTGGGAAAACACATGCTGAAATTAACAGTTGGAAAAAATGCTTTCTGGAGTAAGTCTCTTGAGTTTATGATCTTGATTTGATAGTTATTAAAGTAACTTTCCAGTGGTTTCTGGCTGTTTTATTTAAGCAACAGCTGTTAGGGATAAATTCTTTCTCTTATGCTATGTGAGTAGTTTTAGAAATTTAGTAGAGTTTGACAAAAATGTTCTGTACTCTCAAGGATCCTAGAGTAGTGTGTGGAATGCAATTATACACAAATAGTGAATAAAATGAGATTAAGTTCAGTGATGATGCTGTGGCACTGTGTCTTTTAAAGATTTTATTTGCTTGACAGAGACAAGGAGAGAGGGAACACAAACAGGGAGTGGAAGAGGGAGAAACAGGCTTCCTGCTGAGCAAGGATCCTGAAGCGGAGCTCCATCCCAGGACCCTGGGACCATGACCTGAGCCACCCAGGCACCCCGCCACTGTGTCTTTTAGAGGAGGAGTGATTTCAGCCTTGCCTTGGAGAGTCTGGGAAGTTTTCTTGAACAAAGTAGTGGGTGTGGTAGTGAAGCCACCAGGTGTACCTCCCTAGTAGTTAAAATTTCTTAAATACTTGGAAATGACATTTAGAAATAATAGTTGCCCCCAATCCTGTTATACTGTGTAGACTAAAGTGGCAAAATCAGGTCTTAATAAGTAAAACTGTGTATTTCATTTATTAGCATTTCTATTTCTTACTAACAGTTGCAGTTTGAGGATTTTTCTCCCTTAAATCATTGGCTTTAATATTCAGGGGCTTCACCTGTGACTCTAATATTCTCTTATTGTGGGTCATCTAGTGCAGAAATTCAGTTATGGTCCATAATACCAAAATTACCTTGATTCGGTTATACTCCGAAATAGAGAAATTTTCTTGCAAGTCTTTTTTTTTCCCCTCTCATTCTAGCATGACTGGAATTCAAATGCATAGTTAATAGGTCAACCTACTGCTCATGTAGAATTGGACATTTTGTTTCTGGGTACCTATTTTGAATAATCATTTTTAACTTCATCACTATATATGAAACCCTTTGGTGAATTTGAATTACTCAAGTTGTTAGGGATTAATCATATAATCATATGCTTGTGTTTTGGCATGTGAGGGTATGTTTAAAAGGTATATAATTTTTGGACTCAGTATATTTAATCAGTATGACAATGGCCTAGTTTAAGAGAAGATTAAAACAATTTTTTTTCTTTTTTAATAGCCTTTTAGGTGTCCCCATTGCATATGACAACATCAAAGTAGTGGGTGAACTGGGAGATATTTATGATGATCAAGGACACATTCATCTTAATATTGAAGCAGATTTTGTTATTTTTTGTCCTGAACCGGGACAAAAGCTTATGGTATGTATGCAATTATATATATATATTTTTTTTTCCCCTAAGCTTTCTTTGTATAGTTGTATAATAGTGTAATATGAAAAATTTTAAGAGACTTGGGAAGCAAATGGATTGCTGTTGTTGGTTCCTAAAAAAAATTTACCATCAGTTTAACATCAGGAAGTTTTTAAACTCCATTCTTCTAAAACTACTTGAATGTGCAGAGAATGTGTCTTAGAATTTATTCTCTTTCTTGGATAGCACCAGAATGATCTTAAGCAGTGAAAAAAAAAAAACAATGAAGTTTATTATTTCTTAAATCATACAGTAGTGTATCAAAGAGGAGTTGAAAATTCACAGTGTTGTGGGAGCAGGCAGGTAATGAAGGATGAGGTCAGGGCACCTATAATGTGCCGTGGCCCTGTGGGGTAGGTCTTTTAGTTTTTCAGGAGAAGCTGGAAATATATAGATTGATGTGAAGTTGACTGAACTATACCCCATTATGCTCTGTACTTGTCTTTCTCGTCTACCAGCACTTCTGTGTGTTTGCACTGTTACATACACATACATTTATTTTTTTAATGAAAAATGTTATAGGAATTGCTTAATCCTTTAAGAACTTATAACTAACCCTTTGTTGCTACTAAAATACAGGTCAAATTTTATTGTCAGAATCTACAAGACATTTTTAATTTTAAAAAGTTTTTCATTATTAATTAAAGTGGTAGAAAGAGTATTGTGGGCCTGTCCATCTGGGATCCTACAACCAGCCTCCATAACATTAGTATGGCTATAGTATAGCTTTTCTTCTCTAATAAAATTGGCAGTAGATTTGTACTTAAAAATTCCCACACTTATCTGCTTTGTGTAAGTTACTGTAAATGTACAGATGGAAATACTATACAGAAAGTATGAAATAAAAAGAAATCAGTCCTTTTACTTTATTTCCTACAATAAGTTCCAGTCTTTAAATAAATTTGGACAGTTCATTTTTTTTAAATATAAGGTATAATTTACATACAACAAAATGCACAGATCAGAGTGTGCAGTTCAGTCATTTCTGTTAAGAGCATATATACCATTCTATTTTGGAAAGAGCCTCATGCCCTTTCTGGGTCAGTCCTCTCTCCCAGATACAATCATTGTTCTGAATGCAGTTATTATAAAATTAGTTTTACTTATTCTTGAATTTTGTGTTAATGGAATTTTCATTACACAGTGTTTGAAAATCTGACCTCTTTTGCTCAACATGTTTTTGCATTTCATCCATGCTGTTTGGTAGTTTATTTTTTTGTTATTCATGGTATCCGGTTGTATGATTGTATTGTAATTTAATTGCATGTCTTTATTGATTGACATTTGGGTTGTTTCCAGTACGAAGCTATTATGAATAAAGCTGTGAATGTACATTTTCATTTCTCCTAAGTCAGAGGGTAGGTGTTTTTTTAACTTTATGAAAAACAGACTAATTTCCCATTTAGCACTACTAGTTGTTCTGCATCCTTGACAGCATTTGGTTTTGTCAGTCTTTAAATTTTACTTATGGGCATATACTAGTTTCTCATTATGATTTTAATTTGCATTTCTCCTTTGAGCTCTTTTTCATGTGTCTCAATAAGGGGCCTATTCAAGTAATTTGCCCTTTTTTTTTTTTATATTTTATTTATTTATTTATTAGAGAGAGAGCGAGCACAGGCAGAGTGGCAGGCAGAGGGAGAAGCAGGCTCCCTGCCAAGCAAGGAGCCCGATGTGGGACTCGATCCCAGGACGCTGGGATCATGACCTGAGCCGAAGGCAGCTGCCCAAACAACTGAGCCACCCAGGCGTCCCATAATTTGCCCATTTTTAATTGGGTTTTTGTATTATTGAGGTTGAGTAGTTCTGTTTATAGTCTTTCTACAAATCCTCTTCAGATAAATGTATTGTGAATATTTTCCCCCAGTCTGTGATTTTTCTCTTAACTTGTAATGGTGTCATCTCATAAACAGAAGTTTTTAATATTGATGAGGTCCAATTTGTCCTATTTTTATGGTTACTGCTTTCTGGATCGTATGTAAGAAACTTGCCTACTCCTAGATTGTGAAGATAGTTTCTGTAAGCTTTGTGAGATTTTTTAGTTTTAGGTTTTCCACTTACATCTATGACCCATCTTTAATTTTTGTGTGTAGTGTGAAGTAGGCCCTTGAAATCCATTTTCTTATTCATATGGTTATTTAGTTGTTCCAGAACTCAATATTGAAGAGTTTACTTTGGTGTTATTTCTTAAATTGATACTTTATTCTTTTATAGTGGTTTTAGATTTACAGAAAAAATGAGTTGAAAATAATACCTCTCTTCGCTCTCCCACTCCAGCACACAGTTACTCCTATCACTGACATCTTACGTTAGTGGGATACATTGGTTACAGTTAAGCTGATATCAATACATTAATTCTAGACTTTAAAAAAAAGTTCTCTGTTGTACCTCCTAAAACCCATGGAATGTACAACACAATGACGTGTCCCCCATTACTGTCGTTTATAGAATAATTGGGCACTGCTCTAAAAATTCTATATATTTTATCTATTTATCCCTCTCCCTCCTTCCATCCTCTTGAAACCTGGCAACTATTGATCTTCTTTACTGTCTCCATAGTTTACCTTCTCTGGAGTTTTATATAATTGGAATCCTATTGTATGTAGCCTTTTCAGCTTGCTGCCTCTGACTTAGCAGTATGCATTTCTTTTCATGGCTTGATAGGTTTGTTTTGTTTTGTTTTACTGTTGAATAAGTACTCCAGTGTATAGCTGCACTGCAGTTTGTCCATACCATCCAGCATGTGCCATTGGGAACACCAGAATCTTGATGACAGCCAAAGAAATTTCTGTTACTAACATTAAAAAAGGCTGTATACATGTTAATGTCAAAGTTTAAAACAGATGATTTTAAAAAAGTATTTCAGATGTTCATTTATGTATGTTACATATGTTGATTCTTAGAAGAAGAAAATTAAGGCTTTTTAAAAAAACTTTAAGCTTAGAATCATATAGCATGTATTTTAAAGCTTCTCAAAATGTTATTGTGATTCAAAGTAGCCCTGCTTGGGATCTACATAGGAAGGGTAAACTGTCTTCTGATACATTGCTAAAGTTAAGGAAGAAGCTAAAGAAGGCTCTTTAAGCTTTGAAACTCAGACTGTTTATAGAAATATAATATGGCTCCAAGTTATAGAAAGCATATGCTTCCTGCCTTGAGGTCTTTTCACATTTAGGCTATATCAAAGTATTTTCTGCTTGGTTTCAGTATGGTTATAATCTATTCCCCAGGGAATCCTGTAGTGGGAGCTAAGGAGTTTGTTTTGTTTTTGTTTCTTTAGGGGTAGGAAGAGTAGTTGTTTATCCAGTTAGGCAGTTGATATGCAATTACTTACTAAGTTTGTGCTTTCTAAAAACTAGTGTTCTAAAATGATGGTTTAGTATAATGTAAATTTTAAAAAGTTTTCCTATATCAAATTATACCATATTTTGATGTTTTCTCTGAAGATCAGTTTGAAGCTTAAGAAGTTTTCACTTACCTTTTAAAAAGTCTTTGGATTTCTTGATTTTTTTTTTTTTTCTCCTTTCTTTCTTCCCAGGGTACAGTTAATAAAGTGTCCTCCAGCCACATTGGCTGTTTAGTTCATGGGTGTTTCAATGCCTCCATCCCGAAACCTGAGCATATGCCTGCTGAACAGTGGCAGAACCTGGAGATAAACGTGGGTGATGAACTAGAATTTGAAGTGTTTCGTTTGGACTCAGATGCTGCTGGAGTATTCTGCATTCGGGGAAAATTAAATATCACTAGGTCAGTTCCTAATCAAATTATTTTAATTTTGATACTTATTTCTATTTAATTCTGAATTTAGATAACATAAGCGCCTCATTTAAAATAAATTTTATTAGAATTTTCATGCTTCTAAACCATAAAACAATGTAAATAGGAATCTTAAGTGCTGTGGCAAAGCACTGAATATTCTTTTTTTTTTTTTTTTTTTTTAATTTATTTATTTGATAGAGATCACAAGTAGGCAGAGAGGCAGAGAGAGAGAGAGAGGAGGAAGCAGGCTGTCCGCAGAGCAGAGAGCCCGATGCGGGGCTCCATCCCAGGACCCTGGGATCATGACCCGAGCCGAAGGCAGCGGCTTTAACCCACTGAGCCACCCAGGCGCCCCTATTCTTTTTTTTTTTTTAAAGATTTTATTTATTTATTTGACAGAGATCGCAAGTAGGCAGAGAGGCAAGCAGAGAGAGAGGAAGGTAAGCAGGCTCCCTGCTGAGCAGAGAGCCGGATTCGGGGCTTGATCCCAGGACCCTGGGATCGTGACCTGAGCTGAAGGCAGAGGCTTTAACCCACTGAGCCACTCAGGTGCCCCAGCACTGAATATTCTAAAGCTCTACACATCTGGCTAACTCTTCTGTATTTTTCTAGTTTACTTTGTTAACAACCAGAAGCTTGATCATATTATATAGCTCTTAGCTGAAACAAAAAATTTGATTGTCATATTTTTTGGGTATTGAAATTCTTGAGAATGGAGTGAAGAAGAAAAAACAGCTTTAGGAGTATTGCTGGTGTTAATTTTTTTTTTTTTTTTTTTTTAGATTTTGCCTTGATTATTAAAAGTATGGGCTAAAGTTTTAGAACTGTTGTCCAGGGATGCCTGGGTGGCTCAGTTGGTTGAGCGGCTGCCTTTCGGCTCAGGTCATGATCCCAGCGTCCTGGGATTGGGTCCCACATCGGGCTCCTTGCTTCTCCCTGAAGTGAGCCTGCTTCTCCCTCTGCCTCTGCCTGCCACTCTGTCTGCCTATGCTCGCTCCTGCGCTGACAAATAAAAAAAAAAAAAAGAAAAATCTTTAGAACTGTTGTCCAATAGAACTTTCTGTGATAATAGAAATGTGTGGTGTATTTGTGTAGTATCTTAGTCATATGTAGCTAATATTACTGCATAGGACTCTGCAGTTCCAGAGGGCTACTTCATTGATCCTTGTTTTGATTTTCGTGTTAACTCATAACTTTGAAGGTAATATTGCTTCATGTGCTGTTAAGAGAAAAAAATGAAATGAGGATTGATAGAGTAGATAAACTCCATTAATTTCATAGATAATGGAACTATATATTTTATCACTGGTCAGATGTGTGGCTATTAAGCCACACATGGTATGGTGAGGTTTACTGTAACCAGTTTTTTCTAAAACAAACCAAAATTTAGAAGCTACTTTTGATAAAATTTGTCATTTCTCTGTATGAAAACAGCCTGGAAGAAGTACTTTGGAAAAAATTATAACCTTTCTCAGACATTTTAATGGGCTAAGGGATAACAGAATATTAGAAATTTATGCCATGCTTCTTTATCTTGTCCTACTGTCATTTAGAAAGAAAAAAAAAAAACACTTGGTATATTCTTGATCTCATCTTTTTGTTTATTGCTCTGTAAATTTTTTCAACTGTTAATTCAGTTTACAGACCAAGTGCTCTGCAGTTTCTGAAGAAATAACAGAAACTGGCCCTGAAGAAATTATTGAAAAACCTCTCAAGAAGAAAAAGAAAAAGAAGAAAGACCCAGAGTCATATGAAGTGGAAAGTGGTAATAGAGAGCTAGCAGATTATGCAGATGCCACAATGAATAAAGAGACAGACCTGCAGATTGATAATGTGAATGACCTCTGGAAGGATGAGCCAAAGAAGAAGAAGAAGAAAAAGCACCAGGAAGATCAGGACCAGGATCCTGTTTTCCAAGGCAGTGACTCCAGCGGTTACCAGAGTGACCATAAAAAGAAAAAAAAAAAAAGAAAACACAGTGAGGAAGCTGAATTTACCCCATTTTTGGAACACTCACCAAAAAAGAAAAGGGAGAAGTAATTTTCTTTAATGCTTTTTAAATATTTAGATAAAAGATGGATAAATGTGGGAATGTTATGAAATGCTTGTGTATTCCTGTAGTCTACAAAACAGGAAACATTTGATTAGGAATTTTTGGTGCTTAAATTACTCATGTGATCATTACTGTGGGAAACACCAATATTATTAAACAGCCATTTTATTGTATACAAAATAAAAAGGTAAGAGTTACTCTTTCAAGTCTTAACATTTTCCCAGTTTTTACATTCTAAGTAAAATTATTTCTGTACTCTGAAGACTGGCAAAAGGACTTTGTAAGATAGTGTTATTCATATCATTAAAGAATGAGTTGGAGCTTTTTTTTTTCTTTTTAATGGGTTTGACCTTTAGTCATGATTTTTAGATTTTTTTGGCAGCAGGGGGTGGGGGGCGGTTCATGGCTACTACCGTGTTTCTGGGCTTAAGTTAGAATGGGTTGCCAAAGGAGTTCCTGAAGTCTCCAGAAGTCCTAAGAACCATGCCACTATTAACTGTTGACTATTCTTGCCTTCCAGATGGAGGTTGATAGAGAAGGCTGTTTCCTTATACTATTCTGCTTTTGCTGTGGTTGGAGCAGTAGAGTCTGATTAAGACATGATAAATGCCATTTGTCCTAGTGGGAATTTCTCAACTACTTTTTAATGATTAAGACAAAATTTCATTGAGAAAATGTGGACTTTTTTTTTTCACTACTAGAAAACACTGAGTAATGAAATGCCAAGCTGTTTCAAGCTAATAATCAAAGCATGGCCACATTCATTGAATTAACAGTACCTGACCACATGGCTGTGTGTAACACATCTAAGGAAAGATGTAGTTCCTTCCATTATGGAGTGTCAGAGGAGATACAGATGTGCACACATACGTGAGTAAATACAGAGAATTAGTAATTCTGATAAGTACTAACAACAAGACTGTCTACTCACTGTTTCCTGTGTTAATATCTCTTAAGTGGGTGGGTAGATAAAATGAACTTCACGTGGCAACTGTTCTGTTGCCTTTTTCTAGTATCTGATATAGCACTGGTTTCACATGGTTTAATTTTAATATTTAAATTCTGCTAGTAGTCTATCTTGATTCAAATCTGTAATGATAGAATATAGAATTTAGGGAGTAGTATTCTCATGTTTGTCCCCAAGTAAGTAAGACCAAACAATGCAAAGATACAGACCAATTTCTTTTCCTACAATTTAACGTGGGTATTGAACCCTTAAAATATGTCTAATACAAATTAACATGTGCTATCAGTATAAAGTCCAAGGTCCTGAAGATGTAGAAATAATGTAAAATATCTCAATTTTGTATATTGGTGAAATTCTATTTTTGGTATATGGTATGTTAAATAAAATTTATATTCAGTTTTTTTGTCTTTTTGTGGGTAAAAGATTTAAAATGGTATGTGAGGCTCACTAGTATTTTGTTGAGGATTTCTGTATTTAAGTTTGTCAGAGATAATGGCCTGTAGGCTTTTGGGGTTGTTTTTTTTTTTTGGTAGTATTTGTGTATGTTCTCTGGTATCAGATTAATCGTCAACAAAACATTAGCAAATGATATCCAACAATATATATAATATGTTAAATATAGCAATACATTAAAAATCATTCACCACAATCAAGGGATTTACTCCAGGGTTGCAGTTGTGGTTCAGTATTTGCAAATCCATCAGTCACAGGCTATATCACATTGAGAGAAAGGATAAAAACCACATGATCTCAGTAGATTCAGAAAAATCACTTGGCAAATAAAACATCCATTTATAATAAAAACTCAACAATACAGGTTTAGAGGCAACATACCTCAACATAATAAAGACTATATGAAAAAACCCAAAGCTAACCTCATACTCAGTAGTGAAAGACTGAATTTTTCCTCTTAACATCAGGAACAAGACAAGGATGTCCTCTTTCACCACTTATATTCTACATAGCACTGAATTGGGCCTCATTTTCTTACACCATACACAAACAGAGGACCAACTGAAGACCGAAATGTGAGAACTAAAACCAAAAACTCCTGGAAGAAAACATAGGCATTAATTTTTTGACATTGGCTCTAACAAAATTTTTCTAGGGGTATCTTCTCAGGCAAGGAAACAAATTAAGCTAGTGGGACTCCAGGAAAATGAATGGCTTTTGCACAGCAAAGGAAGCCAACAAACAAAAAGGCAAGCTACTGCATAGGAGAAGGTATTTGCAAACGATATATCTAATAAAGGGTTAACATCTACACTATATATAAAGTACTTACACATCTCCACCAAAAACCCCAAATAATCTGATTTTTAAAAATGGATAGAGGACCTGAATAGACACATTTTCCAACAGACATGAAAAGATGGCCACCATCACTAATGATCAGGAATATGCAAATCAAAACCACAATGAGATCACTGTACACAGGTCAGAGGGGTTAGAATCAAAAAGACAAGGAACAAGTGTTGATGAGGATGTCGCAAAAAGGGACATTTCTTGCACTGTTGGTGGGAATATAAACTAGTGAAGCCACTGTAGAAACTATATGGAAATTAATTTCTGGGGTGATGGAGGGGGACAGCAGAAGACTTCAGGAAGACAGTGGAGTTAGGAAGATCCTGAACTCACCTCTTACAAGGGACACACTGAAGTCACATGAGTGAGCTCAGAAAACGACTAGCAGAACAGAGTTTCCACAGTTCATGGTAGGTAAGAGGCTACAGCTAAAAGGGTAGGAGAGGGGTGGAGACATGCTTGGGAATTAAACCCTCATTGAGACACAGGTGACCTGCACCAGGAAGACAAGTCCCCTAACATTTGTCTTTGAAAACCAAAGGCACTTTGTTAGTTTTTCAATCATCAAGGTGTAACAGTGAATACTTAAAATTCACATACTTAGCTTCAGGAGAGCTGAGGGCCATAGGAAACTGATTCTCTGCCCTTAAAGGCCCATAACCTGCCTGAGTTATAGCATAGGAGCAGCAACTTGAAAAGTGCCTGGGGTATACATGAATATTGACTAATATCTATTTGTGCTAGAGGGGAAGGGACAGAAGAGTTCTCCAAGAACAAAATATTTGACAGGTACCATTTTCCTCCACCCACAGGCTAGATAGGTAGACACTTGGTAGAACAAGCATACTCCATCTTGCCTAAGACTTTATGCTCTACCCCCATGTTCTTCTGCATATCTGACCCATCCAACTCACCCCATTTGGCAGGTATCTTCAATGTAGCCTCTGTCTCAACACACCCTACAAGCAGCAGCAGGAACTGGCACCACTCCAAAGTGACTCCTACCTTGAGGAGAGGGGAAGATCACACACACACCTGCATACCCACAGTCCCAGCAGACAGGCTGGGAGCAGGCATTGGGCCTGACTGCAGGCTGTGGTCTACCAGCAGAAATCCCTTGGGACAAGGAAGTGAGAATGCTTTGCAGGTCCATGAGATTACATCTCTGGTAGACAGGTAGGGGTAGGCTTGGGTCTGACTGCTGACAACATCCAACTATAGGACCACTGTGGCCCCTTAACAGCACAGGGACCAAACCAGTGTACCCACCACAGGCTTAGTAGCCTATTGCAACTGACTGCAACTGAAAGCAAATGTGGGTCGCTCACAACAGTAGGGCACAAACAACCCACATAGGAGATAGCTCTGAAGCACCTGGTCCTGCTGAACAGGGGGTTTGTGCTATAGGGCACCTGAGGAACTCTTCTTCCAAAGCCCACTTCAAGAGCAGGAGATGTACCTGACTTCCCTAATACTTAGAAACAAACAGACTGAAAGAAATAAACCAAATGAAAGACCAGTACAAAACCACAGCAAAAAAGCTAAATGAAACGAAGACAGGCAATACACCTGAGAGAATTTAAAGTAATGGTCACAAAGCTACTCAATGGACTTGAGAGAAGTGTGTAAGAACTCAGTGCAATGTTCAGCAAAGAGATAGAAAATATAAAAAATAAACATGAACTCAATATCTGAAGTTAAAAATATAGAGGGAATTAGTAGTAGACTGGAGGATGCATAATGAATCAGTGATGTAGAAGAGAGAATAACGGAAATCAAACTAAAAAAGAATAATAACCGATTAAGGAATCTCAGCAACATCATCAAGCATAATAATTGCATTATAGGGCTCTTAGAAGGAGAATAGAGAGATATATACAGGCAGTAAAATTTGAAGAAGTAATAGCTGAAAACTTTCCTAACCTGGGGAAGGTAGCAGACATCCAGATCCAGGAGGCATGGAGAACCCCAACCAACTTAACCCAAGGAGATACACACCAAAGCATATAGTAATTACAATGGCAGAAAGTACTGATAAAGAGAATTTTAAAGTTATAAGAGAAAAGTTACATACAAGCAAAACCCCATAAAGCTAGCAGATAAGTTTTTAGCACAAAATCTACAGAGCAGAAGGAGTGTCATGATACATTCAAAGTACTGAAAAGAAAAAATGCAACCAAGAACACACTACTCACCAAAGGTCTCTATTAGAATAGATGTAGAAATGGTTCCCCAGACCAATGAAAGCTAAAGAGAATTCTTGGGGAGGAAAAGGCATAATCAGGAGTAAGAAAATTATGAAATTAAAAAATTTCACAGATAAATGCAAACAAAAGTAGATTATTCTCTTAACAAAACTGGTATGGAGGTTAAAGCACATATGCAGGAAAAAAAATTTTATCTATATAAATCAGTCAAGTTTCACAAAATAAGAGGATGTCAAGTATGACATATACATAAAATGTGAGGAATGAGTAAAAAATGCAACCCATGAGAAAGGGTTTAAACGTAAGCATCAACTTAAAAGGACTGCTATAAACCTAAGTTGTTTATGAACAACAACAAATTGAAAACCTGTAGTAAAAAGAAAGAAAAGGGAATCCAGGACGGGGTAAGATGGCAGCAGAGTAAGAGGACCCAAGGCTCACCTCAACCCACAAATACCATTAACTACAAAATCATCCCAAATACCCCAGAAACTGACCTGAAGACTGACAACAAAATCCACAATAAAGGGAGACAAGAATAATAACAAAGAAGGTAGCTACTACAGAGATGTGGCTTGGGAGAGAAATGGATCCTGGCTGCTACAGTGGGGAGGGAAACGCTATCACGGAAAAGGGAGAGACAGAATAGCACACAGGGAGTGCAGGGGAAAACTAATCCCTGCAGCAATTAGCTTGGAAAGCCTTTGATCGGGGCTGAATTTCTGGAGTTCCTGCAAGTAGCAGGGCTTAAAGCTTTGAGTTCTAAAGTTCAGTACACTTGTTCCCATAGACCCTAAAGGTCACTGCACTGCTCTTGGAGAAAAGACCTGGCACAGGGCCTACGCACATATATGTGGAAACAGTGATCTGAAAAGTGAGCCTGGGACACAGCGGGAGGTTTTTTATTCCATCACTGTGTGTCCCTGACGGGCATTCACCTGAGGGCACCCCTACAATTAGCGACTCCCTGGACACAAACCCAGAGCCTGATACTCACCCTGACCCATATCCTAAACTCAGCTTTCAGGGGAGCTCACCTCAGCGCATACACATTGGGCCTACCACACCCCTAGGTTCTAACCCTAACCCTATGCTGGGTATTCAGGCTTCTGCCTGCAGAGGCCTGGTACCCAAGACCTATAGATTGGGGACACCTGAGCCATACCAGAAGACTTTGCCCGCCACCCAGAAGGAAATGTAACAACTGGAATTCCAAGAAGGACTCAGAGCAGAAGAAATCTGCTTATGCCCACCTGAGGCCACCCCCACATCCAGCGGATGCCTGGACATCCAGCGGATGCCATGACACTCACTCTGACCCATGCCCTCAACTCAGCCCCCTGGGGAGTTCAGCTCAGAGCCAGCAGATTCGGGCAGCCATGTCCTTAGGCCCTAACTCTAACCTTAAGTTGCGTTTTCAGGCTTCTATCCCCAGAGGCCTGTCATCAAAGCCCTAGAGATTGGAGACACCTGAGCCATACCAGAGGACTCCACCAGCCAATCAGAATGAAACCTTGCCATTTGGATCTCTACGAAGGACTGAGAGCAAGAGATACTTGCCATGACTACCTGAACACCCACACATTCTGTGGCCCCATAGACAAAAACCTGGACACTGACCCACATGCTGAACCACGCCCTCATCTCAGGCCCTCAGAGAGCTTGTTTCAATGTGAGGAGTTTGGGAATGCTGTGCCCCTAAGAGATCACAAGTATGCAGAGAGGCAGGCAGAGAGGGGGGCGGGGAAGCAGGCTCCCTGCTGAGCAGAGAATACAATGTGGGGCTGGATCCCAGGACCCTGAGATCATGATCTGAGCTGAAGGCAGAGGCTTTAACCCACTGAGTCACCCAGGCACCCCATGTGCCCCTAAGTTCTAACACTAACCCTAGGTTGGGTTTTCAGGGTTCTGTCCCCAGACACCTGAAGCCCTACAGACTAGGGACACCAGAGCCATAGCAGAAGACTCTAACTGCCACCAAGAAGGAAGCCACTTGGAACTTTGCAAAGGATTCAGAGCAGGAGAAATCGGCTACACCCACCAAAGGCGAACCCCATGTTCAGTGGCCCAGAGACAGAAACACCCAGCCTGACACACACCCTGACCTACGCCCTCAACTCAGCCCCCTGGGAGCTCGTCTCAGCGCCCGCAGATTGGGCATGCCATATCGCTAGTCTCTAACATCAACCCTAAGTTGGGTATACAGGCTTCTGTGCCCAGAGGCCTGGTACCTAAATCCTATAGTTCGGGTACACCGGAACCATACCAGAAGACATCACCCACAACCCACAAGGATACCGTGCCATTTAAGGTTCTGCAATAGATTCAGAGGAAGAGAAATCTGTTCTGCCCACCGGAGGGCACCCCCATATTTAGGGCCTCCCTAGACACAAACCTGGAGCTTGAACTCACCCTGACCCAAGCCCTCAACTTAGGGCCCTGGGAGCTCACCCCAGTGCCACCAGATCAGACCTGCCATGCCCCTAGGCCCTAACTGTAACCCTAGGGCTTCTGTCCCCACAGGCCTAGTACCCAAGCCACACAGACTGGGGACACCTGAGCCATACCAGAGGCCTGAGCCTGCCACCCAGAATGAAACCATGCCATTTGGATCTCAGGAAAGCATTGAGAGCAGGAGCAATCTGCAATGTCCCCTTGAAGGCCACCCCCTTGTTCAACAGACTGCTGGACAAAAACCTGGATCTTGACACACACACTGACCTATGCCCTCAACAGTCCCAGGGGAAGCTCACATCAGCTCCCCGAGTTCAGTAAGGGGGGGAGGCAGGCAGAGAGAGAGGGGGAAGCAGGCTCCCTGCTGAGCAGAGAACACAATGCAGGGCTGGATCCCAGGACCCTGAGATCATGACCTGAGCTGAAGGCAGAGCCTTTAACCCACTGAGCCAACTAGGAACCCCATGTGCCCCTAAGCCCTAACCATAATCCTAGGCTGGGGTTTCTGGCTTCGGTCCCAGAAGCCTAGTACCTAAGCCCTACAGATTGGGGACACCAGAGCCAAACCAGAGGACTCCGACATCCACCCAGAAGGAAACCGTGCCACTTGGAACTTGACAAATGATTCATAACAGGAAAAATCTGCTATGCCCACCTAAGGCCACCCTCCATGTTCAGAGTCCACAGGGAACAAAACACCCAGTCTGACACACCCTGATCCATGCCCCCAACTCAGCCCCCAGGAGAGCTCGCTTCAGCATCCGCATATTGGGCCTGCCGTGCTCCTAAACCCTAACCCTAATCCTAGGTTGGGTTATAGGCTTCTATCCCCAGAGCCCTGGCCCCCAAGTGCTACAGACTGGGGACCCATGAGTTATACACCAGTGCATTCTGCTGGCCACCCAGAAAGAAACCATGCCATTTGGAAGTCCACCAACAATTCATAACGAGAGAACTGTGATGCCCACCTGAGGCCACTCCCATGTTCGGTGGCCCCAGGGACGCAAACCCAAAACCTGATACTCACGCTGACCCATGCCCCGAACTCAACCTCCCGGAAAGCTAGACTCAGCACCTGCAGATCAGGCCTGCTATGTCACTATGACCCACCCTTAACCATGGGTTGGGTATATAGGCTTCTGTGCCCAGAGGCCTGGCACCCAAGACCTATAGACTGGGGACACCTGAGCGATACCAAAAGACGTTGCCTGCCACCCACAAGGAAACTGTGCCATTGGGACCCTGCAATAGATTCAAAGCAGGAGAAATTTCCTATTCCCTCCCTGAGGCCACCCCCATGTTTAGCAGTGCCCTGGACACAAACCCAGAGCTTGACATTCACCCTGACCCACGTCCTCAACTCAGGTCCAGGGGACCTTTCTTCAGCGCCAGCAGATCGGACCTGCCATTCCCCTAGGCCCTAACCCTAGGTTTGGTATTCAGGTTTCTGTCCCCCCAAGCCCTACAGACTGGGGACACCTGCACCATACCAGAGGACACCGTCTGTCACCTAGAATGAAATTGTGCCACTGGGATCTCCACAAAGGAATGAGACCAGGAGCAATCTGTGATGCCCACCTGAGGCCACATCCCATTCAGCAGACCCCTGGACAAGAGACTGGAACCTGACACAGTGATCCATGCCCTCAGCTCACCTGCCCGGGGACTTGGCCTCCATGCCAGCAGTTCAGGAATGCCATGTCCCTAAGCCCTAATCCTAGGTTGGGGATACAGAATTCTGTCCCCAGAGGCCTGGCACCCAAGCCCTACAGACTGGGGACACCAGGGCCATAGCAAAGGACTCTGACTGCCATCCAGAAGGAAACCGCGCCACTTGAAACTCTGGATAGGATTCAGAGCAGGAGAAGTTTGCTATGCCCACCTAAGGCCACCCCCATGTTCAGTGGCACCAGGAACACAAACCCCAGCCTTACACACACCCTGACCTATCCCCTTAACTCAGGCCAGGGGAGTTCACTTCAGCATCCACAGATTGGGCCTGCTGTGCCCCTAGGCCCTAACTGTAATCCTAGGTTGGGTATTCAGGCTTCTGTACCCACAGGCCTAGTACCCAAGCCCTATAGACTAGGGACACCTGAGCCATACCAAAAGACCTTGCCCACCACCCAGAAGGAAACCATGCCAGTTGAAACTGCAATAGATTTAGAACAGAAGAGATCAGCTATGCCCCCATGTGTAGTGGCACCCTGGACACAAGCCCAGAGCTTGACACTCACCCTTGACCTACCCCCTCAACTCAGGCTCCAGGAGAGCTTGCTTCAGCCCACAGATTGGGCCTGCCATGTACCTAGCCCTAACCATAACCCTAGGCTGGGTTTTCAGACTTCTCTCCCCAGAGCCCCAGCATCAAAGTGCTACAGATTGAGGACCCATGAGCTACACCAGTGCATTCAGCCTGCCACCCAGAAAGAAACCATGCCATTTGGAAGTACACAAATGATTCATAACAGGAGAAATCTGCTATGCCCACCTAAGGCCACCCCACATTCAGAGGTCCTAGGGAAAGAAATACACACCCTGACCCATGCCCTCAATGCAGCCGCCAGGGTAACTCCCTTCAGTGTCTGCAGACTGGGCGTGCCATGCTCTTAAAGCCTAACCCTAACCATAGGTTGGGCTTACAGGCTTCTGTCCCCAGAGCCCCAGCACCCCAGTGCCACAGACTGGGGACCCTTGAGCTATACCAGTGCATTCTGCCTGCCACCCAGAGAGAAACCATGCCATTTGGAAGTTTGCCAATGATTCATAACAGGAGACAACTGTGATGCCCACCTGAGGCCATTCCCATGTTCAGTGGCCTCCGGGACACAAATCTGCAGCCTGACACACCCTGACCATGACACCGCCTGACCATGCCCTCAGCTCAGCCTCCCAGCGAGCTTGCTTCAGCATCTACAGATTGGGCCTGCTGTGCTCCTAAACCCTAAACTTAAGCCAAGGTTGGGCTTATAGGCTTCTCTCCCCAGAGCCTCAGCACCCAAGTGCCACAGACTGGGGACACCTAAGTCATACCAGAAGAATTCACCTGCCACTCACATGGAAACCATGCCATTTGGAACTCTGCAATAGATTCAGAGCAGGAGAAATCTATGGCCACCTGAGGCCAACCCCATGTTTAGTGGCCCCCTGGACAGAAACCTGGAACTTGACATTCATTGTGACCCATGGCCTCAGCTCAGGCCCCAGGGGAGCTCACCTCAGTGCCCGCAGATTGGGTCTGGAGTGCCACTAAATCCTTATCCTATCCTGAGGTTGGGTTTTCAGGCTTCTGTCCCCAGAGCCTCAGCCCCAAGCGCTACAGATTGGGAACCCTTGAGCTATACCAGTGCATTCTGCCTGCCACCCAGAAAGAAACTGTACCATTTGGAAGTCCGCAAATGATTCATAACAGGAAAAACCGTGGTGCCCAACTGAGGCCACTACCATCTTCAGTGGCCCCAGGGACACAAACTGGGAGCCTGACACCCACCATGACCCATGCCCTCAACTCAGCCCCCCTGGGCAGCTCATCTCATCCTGGAAGATTGGGCCTGTTGTGCCCCTAGGCCCTATCCTTAACCCTAGGCTGGGTTTTCAGGATTCTGTCTCCAGGGGCCTGGCACCAAAGTCCTACAGATTTGGGACACCTGAGCTATACTAGAGGACTCAGCCTCCCACTCCAAAGGAAACTGTACCATTTGCAAGTCCAGAAAGGATTCAGAGCTGGGGAAATCTGCAAAGCCCACCTGAGGCCACCCCCATGTTCAGCGGCCCCTGGACCCAAACCCAGAGACTGGCACTCACCCAGACCCACGCCCTCATGTCTGCACCGCCCCCCCCCCC
>RCUC01169822.1:0-51445 GCA_003697995.1 Taxidea taxus jeffersonii
AATGAAGTTTGCATGTTTATTTAGAAGAATAAATAATTCACTCCATTGTTGGTGCTGATTTCTAATAGAATTCCTGATCTATACCTCTTACGGATCAAAATTAAGAAAACATCAATCCAATCTATTTCTAAGATTTTTTTCATTATGAAATTAAATGAAATCCCCAAGAATCTAAAACTTAAAAATGCCTGTTTTATTTTACTGAGAATTGATTTGCTCTCGATTTCTAAAAGTGAATGTTAGAACATCTAATATTACAATAACTGTAGCTCCAGGAAACCACTGGATTTTATGGTCTGGGGGATGAAGAGAATTTTCTTTAATGTGCCCCCATTGGAATTTCCAGTTTTCTGGCTTCTTCACCTCCAAGTCTGGGATATAAGATTTAATAAGAAAACTAAGATAACTTACACCATGCAGTTCCATGGATCTACATCCAAAGTCCTTGGCCATTTAGTCTTCTCTCCAACTTTCACATTGTTCTTATGTTTATTTTATATGTAATTTAAAGGGTTTTTAGTTGCATGAGTGGGAGTGAAGGAGGAAAATATGTTTACTGAGAATGCAAGCATAATAAATACTATTATTATAAGATGCATTTTGAACAATGGCTCCAGAAATGTTAAAAAAAATGTTGAGAAAGGCATAATTTAAATATTGAAATTTTATTACCAGACCACTTTTTACTCAGGGGAAAAATATCATTCATAGGGTTTTTTTGTTCACTTGTTTGTTTAGTTTTTAAAGATTTTATTTATTTATTTGACAGAGATCACAAGTAGGCAGAGAGGCAGGCAGAGAGAGAGAGGAGGAAGCAGGTTTCCCGCTGAGCGGAGAGCCAGATGGGATGCGGGCCTTGATCCCAGGACCCTGGGATCATGACCTGAGCTGAAGGCAGAGGCTTTAACCCACTGAGCCACCCAGGTGCCCTATAGGTGTTTTTTGTAATAATAAAGTATTCAATTCACAAAGAATATTTGTTTCATAAAGATTATAATGTCAGAAAATATATAACACATAATAGAGCCTCTACTCACAATGAAATGAAATCCCCAGAAAACAAAAGAGATTAGAAATATATCACTGGTAGGCGATTTAGCCCATGAAAGATCAGGTAAATAAAAAAGATGACTTCAGAAAACCTAAACAAGGAAATTAATAAAGAAACTATGTTACATATATAATATTTATTATCTATCAATCATCTATCTATTTATCTATCCATCTATCCTACATACATATATACATATATCTATCCATCATCCTTCTATCTAGAGAAAGACATCAGAGAATATACTTATTTACTGGCATTCTTAATAGATTTTCCAATAGAATAGTCTATAGAGAAAAACTTAGGAAAATTTAGTTATCTGATGAAAAGCTCATAAAAGGGAAGGGGGGACAAGTGAGGGAAAAAGGTCATTTATGAACTAAGTTACTTATATTTATTCATGATGGTTCCTAGAAAATGCTGTCGTATGATAAATTAAGCAGTAAAATTAAAAACAGAGCTGGTGCTCAGGAGACAAATACTGGCATAACTTCAGGACTCCAGCCTTCATTCAGACAAGGAAGGATGTGCTTTCTCTGCACTAGTTGTTAAGAATATTGGATATTACCCTTGAGTATGAATGCATTGTTTACAGTTACAAAGAACTCACTAGAATAGCTAAATAGAAAGAAGGCTCAAAGTGATTACCTCTACAGAATATTACTTATAATTTTGCATACTTCACATTTGGTAGTTTTCCATAGCACTTCAATTTTTATAATCTCGTGGTCACATTGTTATAATAACTTCTAAAAAATCACTGCTGCAATACCTAAACTTGAGTTGTCCTTCCCCCTTCTATACCTACCACACAACCTTCTTTATACTTTTCCTTAACATGTTTCTTCTTCCCATAATTGTTCATAATATCAGTTCTTTTCTCAAACTACATTAGTCTTTTTAAAATTTACTATTAACCACTTACACTTAATAGTATTTTTATTGTCTTATTAAAATACTAGATTCCATAAATCTGCTTTCTCATAAACTCTAGAGAATCTTTATTTAATTTTGTAAATAAGTCTGAACATTAATAAATAAAATGCTATTTGTATTTGAAACTGAGCTGGAAGAAGCACTGAAGTACTTGGGTAGAAGATAATCTGGGTCTGGCTCTGGATCTTACCCATAAAGTCACCTTACTGGCACTTTAACTCTGTATCTTAGCTTCTTCTGTATAGTAGTAGTAGTGATAATAATAATAATAATAATAATAATAATAATATAGTTATATCACATGTAATATGTGGGTAACCGTTATTCCATATGATTTATAAAATATTTATAAAATAAATTTGTATTTTATTTATACAAATATTGGCATAACTTCAGGACTTGAGCCTTCATTCAGGCAAGGAAGGATGTATTTTCTCTGCACTAGTTGTTAAGAATATTGGATATTTTTGTTCTTTGACATAGCTTGTAAAACAAAATATTGGGTGTCTTATGACAAGTTGCATATTATTTGCTTCAGACACACAGGTTAACATGATACAGCACATCTTTGGAGGAACATATCCACATACAAAATCAGACACTTTATAAAGAAAGTCCTTCTGGGGACGCCTGAGTGGCTCAGTTGGTTAAGCAGCTGCCTTCGGCTCAGGTCATGATCCCAGCATCCTGGGATCGAGTCCCACATCGGGCTCCTTGCTTGGCGGTGAGCCTGCTTCTCCCTCTGCCTCTGCCTGCCACTCTGCCTGCCTGTGCTTGCTCCTGTGCTCTCTCTCTATCTGACAAATAAATAAATAAAATCTTTAAAAAAAAAAAAAAAAAGAAAGTCCTTCTGTGCCTTGCATCTACATTTTTTTACGTTGCCAGTTTTGTTGGTAGCCAATATATTTAATTTCAACTAGTTGTGCTCCTGACAGCAGTCACATCACATTTACAGAATCTTCCAGACTTTTCTGGCACCTCCATTTCATTTTCTATGAAAAATATGCCTGTTTCCTTCATCATGAATACATAATTATCTGAAAATCAGCAGCCTTCTGTTGATGCTAGCAAAAGAAATGAGGAAAGAATAACATTCTTTTCTTCACACATGCCTGAATATTCTTCAGAGACATCTGATATAATTGCCAATAACAATCTTACACTGATGCTCTTTTACACACCTATGGCTTAAGCCTTTACATATTTTAATCCTCCCTGAGTCAGCTTATTCATGCATATATTAAAAATTGCATAGTCTTTTATTCTGTTCATCAGAGATTATGTAAATCACTTGATGATTTTTAGGCCAAGTGTTTTTGGTGCAGTGAGATATTTCACTTTAAGTGGACATATATGCGTGTGTGCTTTGAAAATGGAATTGAGAATTTAGTAATTGTGCATTCTTCTCAATATCAAAATAAATTTCTTGTCACTGAGCCTTATAAAATCATCACCTAGGAAATCATATCTGGGAAAACTCTTTTAGTAACATAAAACTTAATTGAGTTGTACCATTCAACCTAATTTTTTTTTTTTAGATTTTTATTTATTTGTTTGACAGAGACCACAAGTAGGCAGAGAGGCAGGCAGAGAGAAAGAGGAGGAAGCAGGCTCCCCACTAAGCAGAGAGCCTGATGCAGGGCTTGATCCCAGGACCCTGGGATCATGACCTGAGCCAAAGGCAGAAGCTTTAACCCACCAAGCCACCCAGGTGCCCCAGTCAACCTAATTTTTAACTAAATAAGTTACTAATTTGGGGAAAAGCAATTTGTTTTTGTGAACCAAGAATCATAGAAATTCTACACTCTTAGCAAAGTTCAAACACAGAGACTACTGTAATAAGTGTTTACTATGAGAAACTATTATATCATCCTTCTGTATTTATAACATGCAGATTTTATGTGGACCCTCTTATTTCTCTCACATAGAAATAGGAGATCATCACTCTCACTTTCCATATCTTCTAGTAAATTCTACAATGGCTTTAAATCTTTTACTTAACTTTTTAGTGCAGTTATTTCATGCCATCATTACAATTTTAACACCATATTTCACACTAGCACATTTAAATATTTGGAGTTTTGTATGCCTCAAAAAATTGTCCATTGTATACTTGTGTATTCTCCATACAACACAGAAAATATCTTCCTATTCATTGTGTTCTTAGCAGATGATCTTATATCTTTTATTTCATACCCTCTGTAGAGTTTTGAGTTTTAAGAAAAATGGTAGCCAGAATTAATTATGTATTGAAAAATGCAATACTGTATTTTCTCTAACATTAGCAAATATTTAAACTTTATACACAAAAGTTTCTGAAAGGACCAAGGCATGAAATTCATATATTGAATGCATAAAAGTTATGTAAGATTCTTAAAATTTTGTCCCTCTAACATTTTTTTCAAGCATTGCCACTAGAACAAAGTGGTTTATTTGAGATACATATCCTCAGACTATGAGAGAAGGACCTAGTGTTCCTATTAAAGGCATATCCTACAGTAATAAGCCTCATGAATATATTGCATCAGCAGTAATAAGCTTCTACTAAGATGACATCCATGACCTTTGACCAACCTATAGGTTAAGAACATTGTACAAAGAGGCATCTTATATTGTCAACAAGTTTGTTTTTCTTTTTTCCCCATGGGACAATTTTTCTTTTAGATCCAGTGTTTTCTTGCAAACTGACTCATACAACAAATTATATGAAAGGAGATAACCAATTTTCACTTTTTGAATTCTTAAAAGTTAATAAAAGAAATGTTATTTTAAAACTCTAAACTTTTGTAACTACTATAAAGTTATCTCCTTTTAATCCTATACCCTGAAGACAAAAGCTTCACGTAGTTTTATTTAAATAGTATGTAGTACCATTTCTGTGATCTCTAAGTAACTGATAGGCATGAATGTTGATGCCATGTGAGTGATCATATGGGTAAGTTATAGAAACATATTGTGTTCAGAGGAAAATCTGTTAGCAGACAGCCAATATTAATGTATGTATTTTTCTTGCTTCCAGAAAATTAGAAATTTTGCTTAATCTATTCTTCCTATTATGTTTCTTGTGATGTTTTACTAGTTTCATTTATTTAGTAACTCAAATTTGATGTAATTTTTGCCAGTGTTTATTTTTTCCTTCTTCATATTTAAAAATAAATCACATTGGAACTAATATGCAATTGGCTATGGATTTTGAATTTGGGTTTAAAAATATACATCAAGATGATTAGGTTTTAAAAATCCTCAGAGGATTTTTATTAATTCCACAATGGTCTGAATGTATTAACATGACATCATAATATCTGCTTCCTCTTGTTCACCTAGATTATCTTAATTATATAAAGATATATGAGAATCAGAGTTTCTGAATACAAAAATATGCCATAAATATGTATTAAATTATTTTCAGTCAGATCATTTTTTAATATTCATAGAGCCAGGGCTGTAAGGCCATTTTTATTTGTGCTATATTTCACACAAAAGTCTAAGTAAGTACAATAATGAGGGAGCACTTCATATGACCTTTCAACCTTTTGAAAAGACTTGTGTGTAGAGACACAAAGGAAATTTCTTATAGAAGGAAGTAAAGAATGATCTAATTCAAACCTCTTTATGTGCACTAATGCTTTGAATGTTTGAAAACCATTATTCCATATGATTACTAAAATAAAATAGCTATTTCATTATTAAACATTAAAGAAAACATGTGATGTATCTATTCTAGTGCAATCTTAAACATAACTGTTATAGTCTCTATGTAGTCTATTGTTTCATCATATTAAAAAAAAAAAAAAAGTAAAATCCCTAAATCACCAAGTCTCCCAGCAACACACATAAAAACATATTTGTGCTGCAATTTAAATGGACTAGTAAAGAGAACATTCAACCATTTGGAACTGAAATATTCATGAGAGAACAATGAAACTAAATATCTTCAGATGTCCTAGAGGAACAAGAGTCAAAGAAACACAAGAATAACCAGAGAGTATTCTATTTTAAACTTTCTTCTTTTTTCCTCCTTTTCCCATTAGATGATAATATACAATTTAATCTTGTTACATTATGAATAGGATGTGACATGCTCACCATTCTGTGCTAAAAATCATCTTAAAGCTTTTGACATGGTTAACTCCACACTTTTAGGGATATTGGGACTTAAGTTGGCTTTAAAATATTTAATCAGGTAATTAGAATTATGAATAAAATTTTCTTTAACTAGGTAAAGACTGAAGAATATTTCATGGCATATCTTTAGGTAAAGAAAAAAAAATCAACATCTACCCTAAGTTCTATAATGCAATAATAATAAGATAAAGATTTAGATTTTTGGAAATTGTAAGTCCCATAATCTCTATATTCTTCTGCAAATAAGTAAGTACTCTTTTTTGAAACACTTCATAATTAGGGTTTTTTTTTTTAATTTCATTTTATTTATTTATTTTTTAAAACACTTCATAATTAGGGATTTTATTTATTTATTTATTTATTTATTTATTTATTTATTTATTTTCAGGGTTCCAAAATTCATTGTTTATGCACCACACCCAGTGCTCCATGCACTATGTGTCCTCCATAATACCCACCACGAGGCTCTTTATTCAAGTTATTAGTACATGGTTCCATTTTCCCATTTTTAATTTTAAATCAGCTACTCAACTTTAATGGGTACCTATTATACATAACAGATATAAAAAAAGAAAGTAAAAAAAAGATAATTTGGGAGTTTTAATCAGATTGTAATTCTCAAACAGGATGATTTTTTAAATGAAAATTGGTCCATTTAGTAACAGTATCGCTTTATTTTGTCATATGGTCAGTGACATTTAGAAAACGCATAATGCGTGCAAAACTTTTAAATTATATCATTATTAAAGCTGAATTTGTAAGTCTTAATTCCTTACACCCACTACTTTCAAATCCACCCTTGTTCCTGTGACTTGTTTCTATTACCTTCAATTCTACTACCTTCTCCAAGTTCTCCAGTTAGGAATGTATGTGTGGTCTTAATAATGCAACATCCTCATTTGCTACCTACCTTGATAAACCACCATTATCTTCTCTGAAGTCTCTATGTGCAGTCACAATGACTATTCACAAGGAGCTCATTGGCCTCCAAACTGATCTCTTCATCACTACTTTTTTCCTAATTAATTAGACTAATTAATCCCTTCACACAGGAAGTGCTCACTTTAAAAGATTATATATATATCATATTCATATTTTGAATATTTATATATATATTCTTATAACTCACCTAATTAGAATAGCTTGCAATGTATCATGAACAGTCCTCAATATTTCTGCTGGTCTCCTACCAACTTTTGTATCTAAAAAACTTTTCAAGGATGTGTGTATGTATAGTAAACAGCATTGGGTAAATATGGGAGAAGAGGACAGGTTTATTTTCTGTCCTGTGGCAAAGGTGAGTCAAGTTTATTGTATCCTCCTTTACAAAATTGGGGTCTTCTAAACTTGGGGATCCTTTGTGACACAAACCCACTGTGTGAGCAGCATCCACCTGGCCTGTTTCTTCATTGCCTCTTTGGGACTAAGAGGCAAGGAAAAATGAAGCTAGTGCTGCCTTCTGTGCTGTAAGGATGTCTTTTGTCTCAGATCCAGGAGCTTCATATCTTCTGCTGCCATCTGTGGAACTGGTTCACAAGAAGAATGTAATTTCAGACCCTGCACAATTTTGATCATGCACTTAGAGTAAAATTTCAATTCCTGATTTAACCCTTATTATTTTATAATCTTCATTTGTTTCTTCCTCTAAGAGAGCCTCACTAATCTTATTTCAGTTTTTTTTGAAATTACTGTTTTCCAATATCACTGAAGTTCTTCATGATGTGTCTTCTACCTCAAAAATCTCTTCATTCTAAATGTCACCTGAATATTCTTGTTTTGCTTGCCTACCATTCCTTGACTTGCCCATATATGCGAATAATCTGCCTCCACCCAGATAATGTCTTTCCTAGTATTTTATTATTTTTCCCTTATAGTACTTTTTGATTTTTTCCCCTGTGTATTTAAGTAAAAGCAACAGAGGGTATTCCAGTGTTCTACTCATAGGAAAATCCCTTCCTAGTTCTTTCTTGGAACATTGGGGCCTGAGGATACTATTGTCAGCAACTACACACATAGTTTTTAAGTTGTGACTTTGTGTTTCACAGGGGCTTATAGGTTTTCAGTACCCTATGATAGTAGGTTGTTCACTCGTGACAGGTTATGTGGTAGATGAAGAGTTGGGAGAGGAATCAGAGACACTGGAACATATTTTGTCCTTTGGTCTTCTCTACTCTGCTTCTGTTTTCTCTTTGATAGACGGTTCTCACCTTTATCATCTGCCTCCTTTCCCTTTAACCTTTTATAAAATTTATCTTTCTTTTTCTTCTAAAACTTGATTTCTGTGCCCTTTCCAAGGCAAAAACAATCAAACAAAAGCCAGTTTCTTGGCCTTAAACTTTCAAAGTTTTGACCTTGGTTTTCATCACCTAGTATGGACTGATGGAAGGAAAATATCATTGTGTTACAAACGTAAGAATTGGGGGGACATCTAGAAATAGTAGTTGCTTACTGCTTTGTGATATAAGCCAACCATATATATATGTATTTTCACTTTTGCTTAATGTTTATTGCACTGATGTAGTGTGAGCTTTTGAGGGAATGTACTGTTTTCAACTCTATGCTTAGTGCTAAGCACAGTATCAAACACAAAGAATACCTATTATATATATTTTGATTGAATTATTGCAGAGACCCCTAAGTGGTTTTTCTGCCATAAGCCCTGTTTGTTTTCAGCCCATGGAGAACACTTCATACTCAATGTTCTTTCTGTATGAATATATATATTATTAGGCATCTATTTCAAACATGTATAAGATTTCATATTGCTATAAAAGTTTCAGTGTATTTTCTATGATTTTAGAAATTATGCCTCAACTGCTTTCTCCATATATTAAAGAGAATCTTCCTTCAATTTCCTGTAACACCATAAATGTATTTCATCATCATATTTATTCAGCTGATTATAATTGCTTATTTAGGTTTTTATTTTCTCTATGTTTACATGTTACATGTTTACATAAGTTTATATCCCCAGCACCTACTTTAGTCTGAGGACAAAGAAGACAACAAATAAATATTCTTAAATAAACTTAAATAAATCAATTCATTTGTTCTATTGCACTGTCTTTCATAAAACACTAGATTTTCTATGGTAAAATTAACTTGTCTGCACATTTATCATATAATGGTATATAACTTGGATTTTATTTTCCAAAGATTGTGCTAGTGATAATTTCCATTTACCTACTGTTTTTATCTATACCCTTTTCCCTTATATAAGAACAGCAGCCTCTACTAGTTGAGGAATGGCTGTTAAAAAATCTAAGATACTGTCATTTGTATTACAAATAAGAAAAAACACAATATATAGTACTAGCATACAGGCACAAATTAAGTACAGAAATCAGTATTTTATACCCCCATAGGTTTAAGGGCTTCAGTAAATTTATTTTTTATACATCATGAAAATATTATTAGAACTCAGTGATTAACAATACAACTAAAGAATTACATATATGAATTCCAGATTTTTTTCAAGTACCCTGAATTAATAAATAAAAAAATAAAATAACTAACCTTGTAATACATCCTATGAAAAATGCTGCAAATACTTTCCAATAATTGTGCATTATTTAAAAGAGTCCAGTGTTTATATTGTGTATTTTACATTATTCTAATTGTTCACATAATTCAAATAATCAACTATATTTTTTCTTTGCTACCTAATTGGAAGTTGTGAGTAGGCAGCATGTGCTATACAATATGGGGTCATTTTATGATAATCAGTTTGTACAATGAGGGTTAATCATTCATCATGCACTTATGATATCATAAGCTATCACAACCATATATTTGATTTTTATTATCTAAATATTCAGAGAGTAAAGAAACAGCAGTGTCTGTTATTATAACCTAGACTACAATACACGTTCAGTTTCTGTTTTTTCTATTTTGTTGGAGCTTGTGGAATGCCATTGGCTTATCTGGAAATATATCAGGAAAAATTTCAATTGAAATTGAAAGTTTCAATGGGAAACTCTTGGAACCACTTTCATACAGAAATTGAGCAAGCTGTTTTTGTTTGTTTGTTTGTTTCTAATAAAAAAATCTTTTTTACAGACATGATTCTTTATTCACCCAGGAGAATATCTATGGCATATAGACTGATGTCTATAGAAATAAGCTCCTAAGAAACACCATTGCAATAAAATATACAAATATCTTGCAGACTAATTAAAAGTTATTTGATTTTCTAAATCTCCATTTTAGTCAATCTTCCCATTAATATATTTTTACCATCACATTGAGGCTATGAAGAAAATGAAATAATCTGAGTCTTTTTAAAGATATTATGTCTTAATTTTGGAGTGCACAAATCTAATCATAATCACCTTCCCTAAGCTATGATACATTAGAAAAAAGAACACAACTGCAAAACCTGGCAAAATTAGTAGCTGGGTGGGGGGAGACGGGGTGGGTACTGCAAGTGACCATATCTTGCCAGTATGGTCTAAACTACAGTTAGGACTAGCTTTAAGACTTGAGAATAGCTGATATGTCCCTTCACTTTCTAGTGTCAGGGGAAAGTAAGTAATGAGAGGTTTGCATGCATGTGGAAGACTCTTAGGTTGTGAGAAGGTAACACATTTTTCTCATCTTCTTTGTTTGCTCTAGTGTTTCCTTCTACTTGGTAATGGTGTCACTCGGCACATGTGGCAATGTTTACATGCACACACACTGGTTTATGCAACCACACCAAATTTAGTGGTTCTGCGATAGTTTTACAGACCCTACAGAACTCTATAGCATCCTGGCTCAATGCATTCCCTTTGGGGACCAGACAATTTACTTTTCTTCTTTTACTTAACTCATTTATTCAGAATTCAACACTTTCCTCTCATTTAATATTTATTCTGCTACGTACATAACTCTACATCTCTCCCCAGTTCTTTTTCCCTAAGGTGGAATTAAATTATGTATTGTTCTATCCCTACATGTTCTTTACCCATCATCATATTTCTAATTTGACTATAATTTTATTAACATGAAGAGAGGGTCTCATTTCTATGGCAACCAGGAAAAGGGCCTGGACAGTGTAATCTCATTTATCTTATATAATCTATTTAGTCATACTTAAACTCTAAAACTGTGTTCATGGCTCATCTTACTCTTGTAATGACAACAGTGCAGACACTCTGCAGTGAGCAATGTCCTTGCACTGGTTTTATCTGGTAAGGGTGAGAATAAAAGTGGGAATTACAGAAACATATTTATATATATTTCTGATATATATAGATATAAGAAGACCTGTTTATCTTCCATATCTTTATCTTGCCTTATTTTTGTGTGTGTGCATCCAGTAGAATAGTAATACATTAATATTAGGAAGAGTGGGTATCCTTGTTTACTCCTGCCTATAATCGGAATGACATTGGTATTTCCATTTTCAGGATTATCCTGGTTTGGGGATTAAAGTTGATATATTTTCTCAAATTAAGTAACTAGGAATTAATTATGATAAATTAAGTGTTTTAAGGAAGATTGATCATTGAATTTGGTCAAATCCCATTTCAGCATCCCTGGAGATGATGATACCACAGTGTTAGAATACAGGAATTCTGGAGCCAGCCAGGCTGGATTCAAAACTCAACTTCACCATCTACTGGCTTCACAATCATTGTGAAGCTAAACCTTGCTTTGCTTTATATCTCTTTTAGTTTCCTATTATAAAATAGAAATAACATAACCCTACCTCATAAGATAATAATCATAACAAAGACTATAAACTTAAAGTACTTTGAATAGAGCTAGGCATTATGTACATATTTCTTTGTACTATTCTTATATGTTTTCCTTAAAATATGAAAATAATGACTGTAAGGGTCTACTTAGCCAGAGGGAACCATTTTGCATTAAACTTAGATTGACCCTGCCCCTCCCAGAGGAATTTACTTGAAAACAAGTCTGGGAAACCAGTCCCAGGTAGCAAAGCCTAGATACAAAGAGCCGGTCAAGCCACGTGGAGATATCCAATCAGTGGGGCACACATATATCTACTAGGGTAAATTGAAATCTCATTGGCCACCTGTGTGTGACCTAGCATGACTGTGCAGTTTTCTCTGTGTGTTGCAATCTCATTGGCCACCTGTGTGTGTAGCCAGGCTCAACCACATAGCTTTTCCTCTGTAAAAGTTAGTCTGTGAGTCTGAGAGGGGTCACCTCTTTGTAAGAGATGGCCCCGACCGGTCAGTTTGATTCTCAATGCTTGACGTGAAATAAAGCTTTGCTTGACTTTCGCTTTGTATCAGTCTCTCTCCTTTGATTATGGACCTTTCAATGACTATATAAATATATTTTCTAATATTTCACCATCTTTGCATTTATATAACAAATACTACTTGGCTATGATGAATTATCTTTTTAAACAAGTGCTAAATTCTGTTGTTAATATTTTAGTTAAAATACTTATGTCAACATTCATAAAATATTACCACTAACTTAATGGCTTAACAGAAATGTATTCTTCCACAGTTCTGGAGCTGGAAGTCTGAAATCAAGATTTTGGCTTGGCCACACTCCCTCCAAAAACTCTAGAAGAGATTCCATTCCTTGCCTCTCCCAGCTTCTGGTGGTTGGAAGCATTCCTTGGCCTGTGGCTGCATCACTGTTATCCCTATATCTCTTTTATCATTGTCTTCTCCTCTGTGTCACAAACATTTCTCTTACTTTCTCTCATAAGCATCTAGGGACCACTAAAGTAATCCAAGATTCTCTCATATCAATATCCTTAAATGAATTACACATGCAAAGGTCCTTTTTTTTTTAAGATTTTATTTATTTATTTGAGAGAGAGAGAGCACAAGTACAGGGAGAGGCAGAAGCAGAGGGACAATCAGGATCCCTATTAAGCAAGGAGCTCGATATAGGTCAATATCCCAAGGATCCTGGGATCATGACCTGAGCCAAAGGCGGGTACTTAACAGACTGAGCCCCCCAGTTCCTACAAAGGTCTTCTTTCTAAATAAGGTCACATTCACAGTTGTGGGATAGAAATGTTTTTTGAGAGTTCACTACAATATTCATAATCAAGATTGTAATTATATTTATTTGGGTAATATTTGTCGGGTTTTGGTTTAAAAAACGTACTTGTTTTAAAAACCTGAGAAAACTTTTCTTTCACTATTTGGAATGGTTTAAATAACATTTGAATGAGCTCTTAGTAAGGAGAATCCTTATATGAGATGGTTTATGGTTTATGCTTTTTTTTTTTTTTTTTTTAGGGAATCTCTTTCACAAATTTTTCTTTTTTTTTTTTTTTTACATAAATCTCACACAGGCCATTCCTTCTGTTAAATTTTTAGTGTATTATTATTTCCCAGGAAAATTTCCAATTTGTCAAGTTATTTGATTTTATTTATATTATTTGAGCAAAATAATATATTTTAATATTTATTTTTTAACTCCTTTCTGGTTGCCATATCTCTCTTACCCTTTCTTATTTTATCTGAACATATTTCCTTTTAAGGTTGAACATATTTCCTTTTAAGGTTGATAAGGCTATTTTATGTATCTTTTTTTCTCCCCAAAAGATCCGTACATACTACCCTTTCCAGCATGAAGGGCATGTGGATAGATCTTGATGAGAATCAAAATTCCAATCTGTTACAATCAGTTACAATCTGAGGTGAGGACACTAAAGGATCTTAAAGCATGAATGTAGTGATTCTAGTCTTTTTGTTTCAAAATGCGGTGGTAATTGGGGTCCAATGATTATCACTTCAGAGACAGTATCAGTAAGCATGAAAACTCTGGCTATGTCCCCTTCCACAGAATTTATTCAACATGATAATGAACTGGAAGTCCCTTTTGGAGGGGAAAGGAGAAAAACCTAAAGTATATATTTCTTAGCTATGGTTAGAGCTCAAGGGGCTCTGAGTCTGTTAGCTGCTTATGTCTGGAAAATCAGAGAAACTACTAACATTCTATTATAGATAAAGTAGACAGGATATTCAACAGACCTAAATTGCCTTTCCTGTTTTGTTTGTTCATTTTAAAGTCATTATAAAAATCTATCAAGATCTTAGTAGACCCAATTATAATTCAGTACTTAATACATCATGATGATCCTTACCAGTTAAGTCATTATTTTTATCACTTAGTCTCTGTAGACCATTTGAGTATCATGTTCATCACAGCTCAGTATTTAAGAATAGACATTTAACTACTGCTTCTTCAGGATCTAACTCTTCTAAATATATAAAATTTATAATGGTGTGCCTAAATATTTTTTAATCAGGTGAACCATTGATTTTATGTCCCTCATTTAAGGCAAATACTTCATGGTAGTTATGTGAGATATCAAATATACATAATGATATGATATAAAGTCATAGGCCCAACTTGCTTATTGCAGCCATTTAAAGCAAATGGAGTGAATTTAAAATGAATCTTTTATTGGAGAAGGGGCAAGATGGCAGAGAAGTAGGAAACCCTGTTTCAACCTGTCCCCTAAAGTGAGCTAATTATCTACCAGAACACTCTGAACACCCATGGAACCAGCCTGAGATGGACAATTTCATACACTTCTGGATCTCTATGGGGACAGAAGACACCAGTGGAGAGTTAAAGCTTACTGGGAATGATCAGACTGATATTGAAGGATAAACAGAAGGAGGAGGGAGCCATGAGAAGCAAGCCATTGGAGAATAATATTCCAATATGAAAGTGCTCTGTGATTGGGGGCCAACACTGACTTGGAGTCTAGTTAAAAGCACTCAAAAGGAGCCAAAGATAAGGGCAACTGGTGGAATTGGCATGGGCACAGGCCTAAGCTCATGGAGCCAAGATGGCCACTGCCAGAGACCACCCCTGCCAGTGTGGTGGTAGAGACTCCAGTTCCTGGTCCCAGAGTTGTGTGGCTTAAGGGCATCTGGTGGGCTCTCTCTGGAACCATAGTCTTTTGCACTCTGCAATCACTACTACATGACTATGACTGGGGTCTGAAACGCACTCCCCACCGGTGCCTGACAGTGATCCATGCAGGCGCTAGCTGGTGGTCTCTAGAACCAGCTGAGAGTCTGAACACTCCCAGCCTAGACTTGAAAGAATTACCCCAGACAGCAGTCCCAGCAAAGGCAGCCACTGGAAGCAGGCTCCACTTCCAGTTACCATTAATGCTTGTGGACCATTACCGCTTGTGGTTTTGGAACGGGGGAGCAGAGACAGGCAGGTGCTTTGGGCAACCCCTGATATGGTGGTTGGGGATGTGCACTGCCTGTGGGAGGTTGCATAGCTCAGCAGGGTTTGCAGAGGTGGAATCTGTGTGTTCTGGGCCACCCAGAGAGGAGCAGACTGAGGCTTCTCTCTGAGATCGAAGGTCTGGGTGCAGCTTGCTTTCCACTAAACCTCCAAAAAGCCACTAAAAGCTGTCAAAGGACAAAAACCTCAGAGAATAAAAGGCTGAAAAACCCATTTCCACAGAGCCCAGCCCCTTGATAGGGAGCAGGAGGACTCAACCCAAGAAAGACTGGCTGAAAAACAACTTGGCAGACCCCTCCCCCAGAAAGCCAGCCAAAAGAACAAGAGGAAAACCACCACAGAGTCCCCATAAAACTGTAAAACCCCAGTACAAGGGAAAAACAATGTATTAAGCTCCTGGTATTGCCCTAAAACCTGTATATTTCATAGATACAACTTTTATTTTTAATTTGTTTTCATTATTCTTACTCTGTTTAATTTTTTAACCTACTTATCATTACAACTAGAGGTTTAATACAACATATTCCATAATAACCTTTTAACTTGAACTTTTTCATACATATACGTGCATTTTTCTTTTTTCTTTTCTAATTCATTTTTTAAATACACATATAGATATAAGCTTCAAGGTAATTTTCTTTCCCTAATCAATACTATTCCTAAATATAAACCAGTTTTAATCTCCCTTTGTCTCTGAAAATTTGAGTCCTTTAACAAAGAATCAAGATACACCCAGGAAGAATCAAAATAACCTTCCTTGCCCACACCAAGGATTTATAATAGCCCTCCTATCTTTTTCTTCTGTGTTTCTATGTATTTGTTTTTGTTCTGATATTATATAAATCTAACCCTTGGGGTTCATTTTGGCTGATTCTTTTTTTTTTTTCTTGTCATTCAATTTTGTTGGTCTTTTTGTTTGTCCATTTTTATTTGTATACCTTATAAATCTTACCTTTGAGGTCTATTTTAGCTGGGTTTTCTGTTTTGTCTTTTGTTTTGTTTTATTTTGTTTTTGTTTTTGTTTTTCTTTTTTCTTTTTTCTTTTGTCTCTCTCGTTCTCTCTCTCACTTTTCCATTTTTATTTCTTTTTGGTGGTGACTTCCAAATGTTCATAGGTGTTCTAGGGTGTGCCTTGCCTAGATCACAGTTGACATATTTAGCAATATATCCCTCAAGCACCTCCCACCAAAATGACTAGGAGGAGGAAAAACCAACAGAGGCAACACTCATAGACTGTGCCCTCTCCATCAGAGCTATTGGATATGGACATAAAGAGTATGTTGGAAAGGGAATTCAGGATAACAATTATCCAGGCAATGGCTAGGTTGGAGAAAACCATGAAATCGATGACAACATGGAATCGATTAGGGCAGAAGTGAAAGCTGCCCAGGAGGAAATTAAAAATGCTGTCAATGAGATCCAGTATAATCTAAATACTCTGGCATCTAGGGTAACTGAGGCAGAAGACAGAATTAGTGATGTAGAGGGCAAACTGATAAATAATAAGGATCAGGAGGAGGCCTGGAACAAAGAGCTTAGAAGCCATGAAAACAGAATTAGGGAAATAAATGACACTGTGAAACGTTCCAACATCAGAATTACTGGGATCCCTGAGGGGGAGGAGGAAGAAAGACTAGAAGATATAGTTGAAGAAAATCTCCATGCAAATTTTTGCAATCTGGGAAATGAAACCAACATTCATATCCTAGAGGCAGAAAGATCACCCCCCAAGATCAACAAATCTAGAAAGACCTTGAGACACTTGATTGTGAGACTGGTGAATCATAATTTTAGACAAGAGCTTTTGAGAGAGGCTAGGGGGATGATTCCTTAGGTACAGGAAAGATCCATCAGAAAAATGTCAGACCTGTCCACAGAAACCTGGCACACTAAATGAGAAGAACATGCAGCCAATAATACTTTACCCAGCAAGGTTTACATTCAAAATAAATGGAGAAATAAAGAGCTTCCAGGACTGGCAGGGTTTAAAAGAGTATGTGACCACCAAACCAGCACTACAAGAAATATTAAGGGAGGTTCTATAAAAGAAGAAAAAAACCCAAGAGTGTCATAGAACAGAAATTTACAAAGACAATCTATAGAAACAAGGAATTCACAGGCAATATGATGTCAATAAAAACATATCTTTCAATAATCACTCTCGACGTGAACCACCTAAACATTAACCCATAAAACAACACAGAGTTGCAGATTGGATAAAACAACAGGACCCATCCATATGCTGTCTACAAGAGACCCATTTGGAACCTAAGGATACATCCAGACTGTAAATGAAGGGATGGAGAAGCATCTTTCATGCCAGTGGGCCTCAAAAGAAGGCTGGGGTAGCGATTCTCATATCAGATAAATTAGATTTTAAACTAAAGACTGTAGCCAGAGACAAAGACGGACACTGCATGATTCTGAAAGGGTCTATCCATTGAGATCCAACAACTGTAAATATTTATGCCCCCAATATGGGAGCAGCCAACTACATAAGACAACTGTTAATCAAGAAAAAGAATCATATTGATATGCATATATTAATGGTAAGGGATCTTAACATACCACTCTCAGTAATAGATCATCCAAGCAGAAAATCAATAAAGAAATAAGAGCATTGAATGACACATTGGATCAGATGGACCTCATAGATATATACAGAACATTCCACTCTAAAATAACAGAATACTCATTCTTCTTTTTTTTTTAATTTGTTTATTTGACAAAAATCATAAGCAGGCAGAGAGGCAGGCAGAGAGAGAAGGGAAGCAGGCTCCCTGTGGAGCAGAGAGCCCGATGTGGGGCTCGATCCCAGGACCCTGGGATCATGACCTGAACTGAAAGCAGCGGCTTTAACCCACTGAGCCACCCAGGTGCCCCAGAATACTTGTTCTTCTTGAGGGTATATGGAACTTTCTCGAGAATAGACCACATACTGGATCACAAATCAGGGCTCAACTGTTACCAAAATGTTGAGTTTATTCCCTGCATATTCTCAGACCACAGTTCTTTGAAACTGGAACTCAACAGCAAGAAAAAGTTTGGAAGGGAATCAAAAACTTGGAAGCTAAAGACCTCCCTGCTTAACAATGTTTGGATCAACCAGGAAATCAAGGAAGAACTTAAACAATTTATGGAAACCAATGAGCATGAAGACACTTTGGTCCAAAACCTATGGGATATGGCAAAGGCAGTCCTAAGGGGAAAATACATAGCCATCCAAGACCCCCCCCCCCAAAATTGAAAAATCCAGAATAAACCAGCTCTCTTTACACCTTACAGAACTGGAGAATCAACAACAAATTAAGCCAACCACACACACACAAGAAAGGAATAATCATGATTAGAGCAGAGACCAATGAGATAGAAACTAGGGATATAGTAGAACACGTCAATGAAACTAGAAGATGAATTTTGAAAGAATCAATAAGATTGATAAACCATTGGCCAAACTAACCCAAAAGAAAAGAGGACCCAAATTAATAAAATTATGAATGAAAAGGGAGAGATCACGACTAACACCAAGGAAATAGAAACAATCATCAGAAATTATTACCAGCAGTTATATGCCAATAATTCAGCAACCTAGACAAAATGGATGCATTCCTGGAAACCTATAAACTTTCAAAACTGAATCAGGAAGAAACTGACAACTCAAATAGACCAATACCTAATAACAAGATTGAAACAATGATCAAAAAACCTCCCTAAGAAATAAGAGCCCAAGACCTGATGGATTCCCTGGAGAATTCTACCAAAAATTCAAAGAAGAAATAATACCTATTCTCCTGATGGTGTTTCACAAGATAGAAACAGATGGAAAACTCCCAGACTCTTTTTATGAAGCCAGCATTACCCTGATCCCCAAACCAGGCAAAGACTCCGCCAAAAAGGAGAATTTCAGACCAATATCCCTGATGAATACGATACCAAGATTCTCAACAAGATCCTAGCTAATAGGATTCAACAGTACATTAAAAAGATTACCCACCATGACCAAAGAGAATTTATCCATGGGATGCAAGGGTGGTTCAACATTCACAAATCAGTGTGATAGAAAAAATCAATAAGAGAAGAAAGAAGAACTGTGTGGTCCTCTGAATTGATGCAGAAAAGGCATTTGACAAGATACAGCATCTGTTCCTGATTAAAACAATTCAAAGTATAGGCATAGAAAGAACATTCCTCAACTTCATAAAATCTATGAAAAACGCCCAGCAAATATCATCCTCAATGGGGAAAAGCTGACAGCCTTCTCTTTTAGATCAGGAACACAACAAGGGTGTCCATTTTCACCACTGTTGTTCAACATAGTGCTAGAAATCCTAGCAACAGCATTCAGACAACAAAAAGAAATAAAAGGTTTCTAAATGGCAAAGAAGCAGTCAAACTCTATTCACAGATAACATGATACTTTATATGGAAAACCCAAAAATCTCCACCCCAAACTACTAGAACTCATAGACAAATTCACTAATGTGGCAGGATACAAAATCAATGCACAGAAATCAGTTACTTTCTTATACACTAATAATGAAAACATAGAAAGGAAAATGAGAGAATCAATTCCATTTACTATAGCACCAAGAACCATAAGATATCTGGGAATAAACCTAACAAAAGAGGTAAACTACAGGACACTTATGAAAGTAATTGAAGAAGACACAAAAAGATGGAAGACCATTCCATGCTCATGGATCAGAAGAATAAACATTGTTAAAATGTCAATACTGCCCAGAGCAATGTATACTTTCAATGCCATCTGGATAAAAATTCCACCAGCATTTTTCAAAGAGCTGGAACAAATAATCTTAAAATCTGTATGGAACCAGAAGAGACCCTGAATTTCTAAGAAAATGTTGAAAAAGAAAAACAAAACTGGGGGCATCATGTTGCATGATTTCAAGCTTTACTACAAAGCGGTGATCATCAAGAGAGCATGGTACTGGCACAAAAAACAGACATATAGACCAGTAGAACAGAGTAGAGAGCCCAGATATGGACCTGCAACTCTCTGGTCAAATAATCTTTGACAAAGCAGGAAAAAATATACAGTGGAAAAAAAGTAAATGGTGCTGGGAAAATTGGTCAGCTATGTGTAGAAGAATGAACCTGACCATTCTCTTACACCATACACAATGATAAACTCAAAATGGATTAAAGACCTCAATGTGAGGCAGGAATCTATCAAAATCCTAGAGAAGAACATAGGCAATAACCTCTTTGACAGCTGACACAGAAGATTCTTTCAAGATATGTCTCCAAAGGCAAAGGAAACAAAAGCAAAAATGAACTTGTGGGACTTCATCAGGATCAAAAACTTCTTCACAGCAAAGGAAACAGTCAACAAAACAAAGAGGCAACCCATGGAATGGGAGAAGATATTTGCAAATGACACTACAAACAAAGGGCTGATATCCAAGATCTATAAAGAACTCCTCAAACTCAGCACACACAAAAACAGATAGTTACATCAAAAAATGGACTGAAGACATGAACAGACACTTCTCCAAAGAAGACATACAAATGGCTAACAGACACATGAAAACATGTTCATCATCATTAGCCATTAGGGAGATTCAAATCAAAACCACATTGAGATACCATCTTACACTAGTTAGAATGGCCAAAATCAACAAGACAGTAAACAACATGTGTTGGAGAGGATGTGGAGAAAGGGGAACCCTGTTACACTGTTGCTGGGAATGCAAGTTGGTGCAGCCACTTTGGAAAACAGTGTTGAGATTCCTTAAGAAATTAAAAATAGAGCTACCCTATGATCCTGCAATTCCACTACTGGGTATTTACTGCAAAGATACAGATGTAGTGAAAAGACCCATCTGTACCCCAGTGTTCATAGCAGCAATGGCCATAGTCGCCAAACTGTGGAAAGAACCAAGGTGCTCTTCAACAGACTAATGGATAAAGAAGATGCAGTCCATATTTACAATGGAGTATAATGTATTATTATCATCAGTATTATGTAGTATTATCATCAGAAAGGATGAATACCCAACTTTTGTATGAACATGAATGGGATTAGAAGAGATTATGCTGAGTGAAATAAGTCAAGCACAGAGAGTCAATTATCATATGGTTTCACTTACTTGTGGAGCATAAGGAATAACACAGAGGACATTGGGAGATGGAGAGAAGTGAGTTGGGGGAAATCAGAGGGGAGACAAATCATGAGTGACTATGTGTGTGGAGCACTGGGTGTGGTGAATAAACAATGAATTTTGGGATGCTGAAAATAAAATAAAATAAAATTTGAAATAAAATATATAAAATGAATCATTTACTAATGAACCACTGAATATCAATATCAATTATTTTGTCATTATAAATAAGATAGTGATTCCTTAAGAAATTTATATCATCAACAAATTAAATCTTAAATACTCTCATTAACGTGCAGTTGTGTAAGAAGTCAGATAATAATTGGTTCAAATAATCCCTGTGGAGCTGAGGAGTTAAGATGGCCTTAATAGTAGGAGGACCTTATATTTACCTCATGTCTAGAACACAGCTAGATAAATATCAAATCATTCTGAATACCCAGGAAATGGATCTAAGGACTAAGAAAACAAACTGAACAACTAGAGAGAGAAAAGAGGCCACATTTTGGAAGGAAGATACAAAGACATGATTTGAAGAAAAGGATAACTGATGCTTTGGAGGAGAGCGAACTCTGATCAGGAAGAGAGGAGAGAAAAAGAGAGAGAGAGAGTGAACCAAGTACAGGGCATTGCACTTCACTAAAAGCATGGACAGGGGAAAAGAGAGAGGCTGATTATTGCTAGTTTTTATAATCAGTGGAGCTCAAAATGTAAAACTTTAGAAGTCTGTGCCATCACCAGGTATGTCCTAGAGGTATAGAGTGCTTCTCTAGAGGACAGTGTGGTGTGAGGATGCCCTCAGTCATACTGGGAGAGACAATTCCCCTTCTTGGAGTGCATGTCTCCCCAGGGCAAAAAGAATCGGGAGCCACCATTGAGCTGTTATATTTAACACATAAGCGGAGATGCCTGCTGAGGGCAGCTGACCTGGACACTGTCTTTTTGCTGTGCATTATCATAAACTCCAAGACCCTGTGCATTCCTACAACTGGCTTTCTGTGATAAACCAGAACCAGCCACAAAGACCGTCCCCCAGAGGGTCAGCTCAGTCCTTGCAGTATCCCTAAAATTTAGAGTTTTGAAACCCAGCCCACATGCCTGAGATAAAAAAATACTAGAGTACTAAGCCAGCAAGCAGGCAGGCAAACAGCACAGAAACAGACAGGGTGAAAGCAGGGATTTGAGGGATGCCTGGGACTAATGAGGGGAAATTGTTCCCTTGTCTGTGAAGGTTTCCTGAAGAGGGGAAGTTGTGAACTTCCCTTGCCAGGGAGAGAGCCATCTGCAGGAATGAGACTCACAGAGCAGCACATCATCCCACAGTGGAAGCTTGAGCTGAGCCACTTACACCAAGCACCCCCACCCCGGCACTCTGCAGGTGCTTCTGAACTAGGACAAGTGTGCCTGAAGGTCAGAGCAGCAACAGACCCTTCTCTAAGAAGACCAGCACAAACCTTCCTCATGTACCAGGTCTAGTGATCATAGAATGCACAACACTTAAGCTTTAGGGAAAATAGGATCTAGTCTCTTTTAAGAAGAAGACCAAAACCCACCTAATTAAAACTTGCCACACACTGGGCAAGTTCCAAACAATCCCCACTGCAAGCAAGATGAAATCTGTAGAAGACTGACCCAAGGGAAAGAGCAGCCAAAACACAATAGCAGAGTGCACACAGCATACACTAGAGACATTTTCTGAAGTGCCAGTCCCTGGACAGTATAGGGCCTCTTCTTAATAAAGCCATTACTCTCAGGAGCAGAAAATATAACAGGCCTTACTAACACAGAGAGACCTAGACCAAACGCCAAGATGGAGGAATTCACCCCAAAAGAAAGAACAACAAGTCATGGCCAGGGATCTAATCAAAATAGATATGAACAAGAAGCCCTAAACCGGATTTTAAAATAACAATCATAAGCTTATTAGCTGGACTTGAGAAAGCATATACGACACCAGGGAGTCCGTTACCACAGAGATAGAAGACCTAGAAAGTAGTGAGGCTGAAATAAAAAATGCTATAATCAAGATGAAAAACTAACTGGATATATTGACCACAAGTAATACAATGGCACAAAATTCATAACTGTCAATAACCACTCTGAATGTAAATGGACTAAATGCTCCAATCAAAAAACATAAGGTATCAGAATGAATAATAATAAAAAAAAACCCCATCTATATGCTACGTATAAGAGGCTCATTTTAGACCCAAAGACACCTGCATATTGAAAGCGAAGGGATGGAAAAGCATTTATCATGCTAATGGACACCAAAAGAAAGGCAGAGTAGTCATGTTTATATCTGACAAACTAGATTTTAAACAAAAGACTGTAACAAGAGATGAAGAAGGGCACTATATCATAATAAAGGGATCTATCTAACAAGAAGACCTAACAATTGTAAATATGTATGACCCCAAATTGGAAGCACCCAAATATATAAATCAGTTAATAGCAAACATAAAGACACTCATTAATTCTTTAATGATAAATAATAATAATAATAATAAGGGACTTTAACATCCAGCTCACAGCAATGGACAGATCATCTAAGCAGAAACTCAACAAGGAAACTAGGGCTTTGAATGACATACTGGACTAGATGTACTTAACAGATATATTCAGCATTTCATCCTAAAGCAGCAGAATACGCATTCTTTTTGATTGCACATTGAATGTTTTCCAGAATAGATCACAAACTGGGTCACAAATCAGGCCTCAACAAGTACAAAAAGATTGAGATCATACCGTGTTTATTTTCAGACCATAATACTATGAAACTTGAAGTTAGTCACAAGAAAAACTTTGAAGAGACCACAAATACATGGAGATTAAAGAATATCCTACCAAAGAATGAATGGATTAACCAGGAAATTAAAGACAAAATGAAAAAAATGCATGGGAGCCAATGAGAATGAAAACAGGATAGTCCAAAACCTTTGGGATGCAGCAAAAGTGGTCATAAGAGGAAAGTATACTGAAATCCAGGTCTACCTCAAGAAGCAAAAAAAGTATCAAATAAGTCTCAAATATACAAACTAATCTTATACCTAAAGGAGCTAGAAAAGGAAGAACAAATAGAGCCTAAAGCCAGCAGAAGAAGGGAAATAATAAACACTAGAGCAGAAATAAATGATATGCAAAGAAGAAACAAAAAACAGTAGAACAGATCAATAAAACTAGGAGCTAGTTCTTTGAAAGAATTAATAAAATTGATATGCCCTAGCCAACTTATCAAAAAGAAAAGAGAAAGGACCCACATTAAAATTATATATATATATATATATATATATATATATATTACATGTATAAAATTATATATATATACATGTATATACACATATATACATGTATATATATATGTATATTTGTGCCTGTGGGGCTCAGAGGGTTAAAGCCTCTGCCTTTAGTTCACGTCATGATCCCGGGGTCCTTGGATCGAGCCCCACATTGGGCTCTCTGCTCGGCAGGGGGCCTGCTTCCCTTCCTCTTTCTCTGCCTACTTGTGATCTCTGTCTGTCAAATAAATAAATAAAATCTTTTAAAAAATCACAGATAAGAGTGATCACAACCAACACCACAGAAATACAAGCAATTATAAGAGAATATTAATATACCAACAAATTGGGCAATCTGGAAGAAATGGATAACTTCCTAGAAACACACAAACTACCAAAACTGAAACAGAAAGGTATAGAAAATTTGATCAGAACCATAATCAGCAAAGAAATTGAATCATTAATAAAAAAATCTCCCAATAAATGGAAGTCCAGGGCCAGATGGGTTCTGAGGGCATTTCTACCAAATATTTAGATTAGAGTTAATATCTATTCTTCTTAAATTGTTCCAAAGAGTTGAAATGGAAGGGAAACTTCTAAACTCATTCTACCAAGCCAGCATTACCTTGATTCCAAAACCAGGCAAAGATGCCACTAAAAAGGAGAATTATAGGTCAATATCCTTGAGGATCATGGATGCAAAAATCCTCAACAAGTTACCATCAAATCAAATCCAAACTACTTGAGAAGAATCATTCACCATGATCAAGTGGGATTTATTCCTAGGCTACAAGGGTGGTTTAATATGCACAAACCAATTGTGATACATGACATTAATAAAGGAAAGGATATGATCCCTTCAATAGATGTAGAAAAAGCATTTGACAAATACAGCATCTATTATTAATGAAAACAATAACAGCAAGCAGATGGAGGGAACATACGTCAATATCATAAAGGCAATATATGAAGCTAATATCCCCTCAATAGGGAAAAACCAAGAGCTTTTCCTCTAAAAAGTCAGGAACAAGACAGGGATGTCCACTATCACAACTGTTATTCAGCATAGTACTGGAAGTCCTAGCCTCAGCCATAAGACAACAAAAAGAAATAAAAAGCATCCAAATCAGCAAAAAAGAAGTCAAACTTTTATGATTTTCTGATGACATGATACTCTATGTAGAAAACACAGAAGACTTAAAAAAATTGTGAGAATTTATACATGAATTCAGCAAAGTCACAAGATACTAAATCAGTGTAGAGAAATTCCTATACACCAATAATGAAACAGCAGAAACAATTACACCCCAAACCATAAGATATCTAGGACCAAAAAGGTAAAAGATGTGTACTCTGAAAACTAAAGAACATTTGTGAAAGAAATCAAAGATGACACAAACATGCCATGCTCATGAATTGGAAAAACAAATATTGTTAAAATGTCCGTACTAGCAAAAGCTGTCTACACATTTAAAGCAATTCCTATCAAAATACCACAGCATTTTTCACAGAGCTAGAACAAACAATCCTAAAACCACAAAAGACCCCAAATAGCCAAAGTAATCATGAAAAAGAAAAGCAAACCTGGAGACATCAAAATTCCTGGTTTCAAGCTATATTACAAAGCTGTAGTAATTGAGACAGTATGCTACTGGCACAACAAAACAAAACAAAACAAAACAAACAAACAAACAAGCAAAAAACAGACATATGGATGAATGGAACAGAACAAAACACCCAGAAGTGGACCCACAACTATATAGTCAACTATTCTTCCACAAAGCAAGAAAGAATATCCAGAGAAAAAAAGACAGTCTGTCCAACAACTGGTGTTAGGAAAAGTAGACAGCTACATGCAAAAGAATGAAACTGGACCACTTTCTTATGCTGTACACAAAAATAAATTAAAAATGGATCAAAGACCTAAATGTAAGATAAGAAACCATCAACATTATAGAGGAGAACATAGGCAGTAACCTCTTTGACATCAGCTATGGCAACTTCTTACCAGACATGCTGCTGGAGGCAAGAGAAACGAAAGCAAAATGGGCTGTTGGGACATCATCAAGATAGAAATCTTCTGGTGCACGTGGGTGGCTCAGTTGGTTAAGCATCTGTGATTCAGCTCAGGTCATGATTCTAGGATTCTGGGATTGAGCACCCTGCTCAGAGGGTAGTCTGCTTCTCTCCCTCCTTCTTCCCCTCCCCTCCTTGTGCACACACATGCACACACACACACACACACTCTCTCTGTGTCTCCTTCCTTCTCAAATAAATAAATAAATAAATAAATAAATAACATATTTTTTTAAAAATAGAAAACTTCTGTGCAGTGAAGGAAAAAATGAACAAAACTAAAAGGAAACCTTCAGAATGGGAGAAGATATTTGCAAATGACATATCTGATAAAGGGTTAGTACCCAAAATCTATAAAGAACTTATCAAAATCAACACCCAAAAAACAAACAACCCAATTAGAAAAGGGACAGAAGACATTATTAGGCAGATAGCTAACAGATACATGAAAAGATGCTCAATATCACTCATAAGTCAGGGAATTGCAAATCTAAACCACAGTGAGATACCTCATACCTGTCAGAATGGCTAAAATTAATAATACAGGAAACAACAGATGTTGGTGAGGATGTGCAGAAAGGGGACCCCTCTTATACTGTAGGAATGCAAACTGGTGCAGCCACTCTGGAAAAAAAGTACTGAGGTTCCTCAAAAAGTTAAGAATAGAACTACCCTACAATCCAGCCATTGCACTAGTAGGTATTTATCCAACGGTTACAAAAATATTGATTTGAAGGGATACATACACCCTGATGTTTATAGAAGCATAATACAAATAGACAAATTGTGGAAAGACTCCAAACATCCATCAACTGATGAATTGATAAAGAAGAGGTGGCATACACACACACACACATACATACACACACTCACACATATACATTCAATGGAATATTACTCAGCCATCAAAAGAATGAAATCTTGCCATTTGCAACAACACGAATGGAGCTAGAGAGTCTTATGCTAAGTGAAATAAGTCAGTCAGAGAGAAAGACAAATACCATATGATTTCACTCATATGTGGGATGTAAGAATCAAAACAGATGAACATAAGGGAATTGGAAAAAAAAAAAAAAAAGAAGATGGGTAGGCAAACCAGAAGTGACTCTTAGCTATAGAGAACAAACTGAGGGTTGTTAGAAGGGAGGTGGTTGGAAGATGGACTAATTGGGTGATGGGTATTAGGAAGGCATTTGTTGTGATGAGCACTGTGTGTTATATGTTAGTGATGATATTAAATTCTACTCCTGAAACCAATATTACACTGTATGTTAACTAAGTAGAATTTAAATAAAAACTTTAAAAAATTCACATAAAGCTTAATATTGCACTTCATTTAGATCAATAATCAGAAATATGGGCTGAAATTTTAAATACTATCACTGATATTAATTAGTATTTCTACTGAAAATGCCCTAAAATTTATACATGTTGCAAAGCAGTAACCTGAAAGAGGAAAGGTCACCCACAGAAATACAGCTACAATTAATTCAGGCAGCCATTAAAGCTTTAATAGTGGCACATATTCAGCAAAATAAAACTAACTGTAATGTTTCTTTACCAAGTAAACTTTAGAACACAGGAGTCTCAGTTGAAACCTGAATACTGTTACTTACTGTGAAACTTCAGGCAAGTTGCCTACACTTCGTGCACTTCACTTTTTTCATGTATAAAATAGGTATGTGTATACTATTTACTTCATTGCTTATCTGAGAATTAAATGAGTTAACACATAAAAATGGTTACAACATTGCTTAGTGTGTAATTAGCTCTCAATACATGTTACTTATCTTATCAGTTGTCAGTACCAAAGGAAGAGTAGTATGTTGTGCCTTTTGTTTTCATAAATTAAAATTTCTTTATGAACATATATATCTATGATACCTGCCCTGAGAAAAATCCCACTAACAAATGGATGCTCTGAGGCTGAGTTTCTGCTAAACAGGTAGGCTAGTCCCATCAATCTAAGGAACTTACAAATCATTTCTTCTAAATCTGAAATATAAAAGACCTGTCAGGCTGGACTGAAAAAGTTTACATTTCGTTTTCAAAATCTCAACTTTTCTCCAAGCAGTAAATTCACTGGAAGCAAACAAATTTTTCACAAATCTATTCAACCTAAAAAGTGTGTTTGAGTATATATATGGGAAACAGAAAAAAGGAAGAGATACGGTATAAAGATAATATTGAATGAAACCAACAAAAAGAGACAAGGAGAATAATATTTCCAAAATTAAGTTCTTTGGAAGATTTTAGCATGAGGGTTATAATGTGTGTATTTATCTTCTTTAGGTTAGAACTAGCTCTTCTTAACTGCCTTTACATAGTAAAAAAGATTTGATATTTCCATAAAGCAGACCTTAATGATTTTATATCCTAATATCATATGTTCAAAATATTATTCATTCTTATATATTTTCATGTAATTATAAGCATGACACTCAAGCTGATTTATAGCAAATATTGAGAGATTAGTGTGAGTTAAATAGTCCAGAAATAAAGGGAAAATTGTGATTAAAGTTCATCAACCAGCCCAACACACAGCACTTTAACAATCCTTTGTTGATTCACCTCATCATCATCTTTAAACACTTTTTAAGTTTGAGCATGTATACTATAATTTCTGGGAAGTTCACTAAGAAAATAAAAAAATAAAATTCACTGTTTTTCTCTAAAAATAATAGCACACAGTAACACCAAATGTAGAAGTAAAAACCATTCATTGTCATTATGTTTGCTTTCTAACTTAATTCCCATTGGCCTTAACTCTCTACATGCACAGAAATTCCCTTAGGTCAAAAACTATCCGTTGACCCCAAATTACTCTGACAGCAACATGACTCATTCTTCTCTCAGTTATGTGTCAGAGAACTAGGAGTTTTTCCTCTGAATTCCTCCTTCTCACCCAACTTCTAAACATTAAGTCTTCTAACAAGTCCCAGAAAAGGGAGAAGCATAAAATATTTGAATAAGTAATGGATAAAGTCTTATCAAATCTCATAAGATTTGATCTCCCAAAAAGGATGATACAAAGATCAAGAGTCAAGAAAATGAAATAGGAAACAAATTAACAATGGAGAAAATCAGTGGCATCAAATTTTAGAAAGTTCTAAAATTGCTAAACATCTGGATAGACTAATGAAGATAAAAGAGAACAAAATTATCAAAATTAGAAATGAAAAAAGGGACATAACTGCTCATTCCATGTATGTTATGAAATCAGTATGGGAATATGTGGTATTACTGGTCACAGGGATTTTGTTCCAGATGTACCAAAGATTTGGAAGCCTGAGATGAGAAAGGGGATACATAGTTTATTGAATAGATAAGTATACTAGACTTTCAAGAATGAAAGGTGGCCACTGCCTGAGCAAGCATGCCAATGGCACTGAGAAGCTCTAGACTGCTTTGTGCATATGTAAATTTGGCTCTGATTGACATTTTTGATTGACAGCTGGTGGTTATATTACATTTTGGCTTCTGCACATGTGCTTCCCCATGATGCATTTTTTTAATAATTACATTTACTTATGTATTATATATTTATGAGTGCCTAATCAGCTTTTGTTGTGACCTTTAAAGTTAGGTAAAGACAAGCTGTATCCTTTGTGCTCATGCTCACCTCTTACAAGTCACCTTGGGGCTTTTGAAGCAGCCCTGTGTTTAGGGCGTTCCTGTTTTTTTAGCCCTTAGAGGTGGCTCTGAAGGTGTGAAGGTGTGGCTGGTAACTCTGGGGTTGGCACTGAGGATGTGGTCAGCATCTGCTTTATCTCTCCTTGCTCATGCCTAACTAACTGCCTAATTGCAGAACAGCGCTGTGCCAATAAAGATTACAACCTTGATGACAAATATAAATTGCTTAGTAGATGCAGATTATAAGAGTTGACAAAAAAGAATATAAATCTGAATTAACTTTTTTTATTAGAAAAATGATAACTTAAAATTAAAATTTTTTCTCACAAAGAAAATTGCAGTCCCACATGTGTTCACTCCATCAAATATTTAAGGAAAAAAAATTGTATCAATCCCATGAAACTCTTTCAGAATTCAGAATGGAAACAAATGCTTGTCAATTTATTCTGTGAAACCAGTATTACTTTGATTTCCAAACTAGATAAGGACATCACAGGACCAAAAAAAAAAAAAAAAAAAAAAAAAAAAAATTATACACCAATATACTTCTTGAACACAGACACAAATGAGGATAAAATTTTCATCTGGCTATCGCTCCATTCACTGTTAAAGATCATGAAATTTAAATTTGTAATGAATATTTGCCTTTATACCAAATGCCTACTTATTGGCACCAGAGACTGGGGAGTTCTCGGCCCTGAGACTACAACCAAGAACAGGTGCCAGGTTTTTGACTGCACAACAAGAAACAATTCAAGGCCAAGTCAGAGTAAAACATAGCAGAAGTTTTATTGAAAAGCAAAAGTGCACAGGGTGCCTGGATGGCTCAGTCTGTTAAGCCTCTGCCTTGGGCTCAGGTCGTGATCTCAGGATTCTGGGATTGAGCCCCACATCGGGCACCCTGCTCAGTGGGGAGCCTGCATCTCCCTCTGCTCCTTCCCCTGCTGTGCTCTCTCTCTGTCAAATAAATAAAATCTTAAAAAAAAAAAAAAAAGTGTAAAAGTATACACTCCGGATTAGGGACTGGGGTGCTGACACACTCAGAGGATCTGAGTTGCCAGGGATGAATGTGGGATTCTGAATCATACAGTTATAAGGAAGGGGTGGAATACTTATGTAGGGTTTGGGGAACAGGCAGAGACTTCCAAGAACTTTGTATATCATTAGGCCTGCTCAATGGTACTCACTAAGCACAGGCACAGTCTGATTTTATCTACTAGAAGTCCTATAGCGCCCCCAGTGGAGAGATGATGACGCGCACCTCGCGCAACATTGTAGCTTCTCCTAAGCAGCAAGTATCCTGTTACTCAACAGGTGTCAGGTCAGTTCCCTGTTCCTTGTCCTTCCTTCTGCAGTTACCCAACATTTCCCTCTTCTACCAGCCTCATTCTGAAGTTTTATATGTTTATTACTTTTTAAAATTTTAAATTATTTTTTAAAATATTTTATTTATTTGAAAGAGAATGTGAGCAGGAGGGAGAGAGAGAAAGAATCTGAGGCAGACTTTGCACTGAGCACGGAGACCGTGGGTCTTGATCCCAGAATGGGGAGATCTTGACCCCAACCAAAAACAAGAAACCAATCGCTTAATGGACTGAGCCACCTAGGCGCCCCTGTATATTCCTTTTTAAGAGATTCTATTTTATATATTCATTTGCCTCACAATTATTTATTTAGAAATTAGCTCTAAATTGTAGTGACTTCATTTATCATGAATTGAACTACTTCTTTTATGTTGTCAACTATGTATCACTTAATACAGGTTCTCATTTCTAAATATGAATTAATAATTGCTGATGTTTAGTTGCCAATTGCTTTTTGAGCCTCGTGTAACTGGAACTTACTGGTGGTATTAAACTATTCTGAGAAAAGAATTCCTAATATTATTTTGGAAATCAAATAAAAATATTTCAATGATTAAATGAAGAGTAAAACATTTAAAAACCAATTTATAGATAAAAATCACTTGATATTAGTAAAAATAATGCCAAGTTATCTAATTACAACTAATTGAATACTTGTCAGACTTTCCCAGAAGGAAAAAAAAAAACCTAATACTGATATCATGCATTTGATACATTTATTCCCTCTGAGAACTAGGAAACCCCCCCCCAAATCATTCTTGGTTATACCTGTGCTGATAAACCATATGTAAGAAGGAAGCTATAATGATAAAATATCAATGCTATTTTCATTTTCCAAACTTTGAACGTTTGGACTGTCCAATTAAGGACTTAGAGGAAGTTTTCTACAGTAATAAATATAAGCATAATGAGCAAAACTTTCTACCTTGAACAAGTCTTAACAACACCTTGGCAAGATTGTAAACTTCCAACATATGGTTCATTTACATGAAGAGCATCTTGGCAGAAAGTTTTTAAATATCTAAGCCTCAAAGATGAGAAGACAAACATCCTGGCCCATGAGGTGATTAATACCATTGTAGACAACCATGATTGATTGCCCAGAACACGTTCTTTTGTCAAATTTCTCCTAGTAAAAACTCAGTGCAAATAAAATTTCCTTTAAGTCATTTTGAATATTTTAACAGCTTCATTTCCTTGGGTAAAATGATTAGTGCATTATAATTAGCATATATCCTTGGGTTGACTATCATGAAAATAAAGTTAGTGCACACTGGCAGAATATAAACTACTATAATCTAATTCTATTTTGTTTCTTTTATTTAGTACTTTACAGAGATGTATTCTTATGTCAAAATGTAAAAGACAATGTAAAAGCTAACAAATACACAGATTCACCCATAAAAATCTTGAAAAATGCATATGTTCTAATTAAGAAATTTATCTGAATCATGGCTAGAAATTACTAATTATCATTGACAAATAAATCCCTGATTTCTCTATGGTACAGTAACTTAACTTTCACTATACTTTAAACTTTTGAACAACGTTAATTATATATTTGCCTATGACATTGAATATATCAGATCTTTCAGTTATATCTGCAGAAGTGAATTTGTTTCAATTTTATAATGCTAAACTCACAGGGGCACCTGGGTGGCTCAGTTGATTACGTGTCAGTCTTCAGCTCAGGTCATGATCCCAGGGTCCTATGATAGAGCCCTGCACTGGGCTCCATGTTCAGTAAGGAGTCTGCTTCTCCCTCTCTTTGCCCCTCCCTACTCCCACTTGTGCTCTCTCTCTCTCACTCTCTCTTGAATTTAAAAAAAAAAAAAAAGTCTTGGGGTGCTTGTGTGGCTCAGCGGGTTAAAGCCTCTGCCTTCAGCTCAGATCATGATCCCAGGGTCCTGGGATCGAGCCCTGAATCAGGCTCTCTGCTCCTCCTCTCTCTCTCTGCCTGCCTTTCTGCCTACTTGTGATCTCTGCCTGTCAAATAAATAAGTAAATAAATAAATATATTTAAAAATCTTTAAAAACCTAATGCTAAAATCACAGAAATAATTGTTTTTCAATATTTGCTCATAAGTGTTTTGTTTTTTTTTCAAAAATATATCAACCAGCTCTCAAATTATCTACCTTGTTCTTTATATCAATCTATGTCTGTATCTGTATCAATCTCAAATACATAAAGACTAACATCGAACATGTAAGAATGAACTTATTTAATCTTTACAAAGTAATATGAATATATATACCTATATATCTATGTCTATAGATATATAGATATATCTATAGATATATGATCTATAAGTAATATGTATATAAAGTAATATGAATCTATATATCTATATATCTATAGATCTATGTATAGATCTATAGATATATATATTCTGCCAGCACAAATCACCTCAAAATATAATTTCTCCATGTAAGATGTTATGATAGAAGATGAAGAGAGAATTTATATAAAATCAGTTTTGAATCCTTGGTTCTCTAATATACTGTTGGCAGAAGTAGTCATATAAACAGATAAAATAATATAATGTGACTTGCATGGCTTTGGGTAAAAGATAAGCTGCTGTAACAAAAATGAAAAACTCAAATACACAAGCTTAAACCAGATTCATCTATTTTCTCGCTCCTATAACATTTCAGAGACAAGCAATCAAAGAAGACAGAAAAGTGTTTTCCTCGGTATATGGCTTCCATCTCTGACTCCCAGGTGGTTGTTCCAGTTGCCACTATCTCTAATTTCAGAGGTTGTAGAGAATGACAAATAAGCAGAACAAAAATAATAAGTAAAATTCTAGTTGTGGCTGTAGTTCACAGAGAGGCCATAACATTTAAAGTTTCTTTTTGAAGCTTATATCAAGTGAAAGCTGTTCATTTGTAGGGTGGAACTTCAAGAAACGCAGTCAAAGGTGAACTTTTGGAGACTTAAGACCAAAGTAGATATTTTTGTTGCTAAACAATACAGGTGATATCCTGGATGGATGTCAAGGTCTTCCAAAATAGAAGGACTTTTATGAACAAACCAGGTTTTCCTCTGAAATTCCAGAAGCTCCATATTGTGTGTAGAAGAACCATAGCACTAGAGGAAGGACAAAAATGACAACACTAGCCCTAAGCAAGTCTAAAGCAAAACTAGATAGTGTCAAACTGATCCACCTAGAATCTTTCTGCCTGCCAGAAAAAAAGAAATAAACAAACTTAATTGTCAGTGGAGACTATAATGTTATCTAGACTCAACATAAACTTCATTTATGCAGATTCCTCAAACCTACAATTCTTATTAAAATACATGACCAAATAATCAAAAATAGAAATTAAACAGAAAATAAAAACATAGCTAAAGTAGGCTCAGATATTAGTCTAATTAAACATATACTTTCAAATAACCATAACAATATAATCAAAAATGGAGGGAGAAAATGATAACATTTATTTCTGTAGATTAGTTATCACATTTATATTTGTTGTTACATCAGACCTTTTTAGTGTTAATTTTGTAATTGTTTATTTAATTTTATAATATTATACATTAAATTTTGGATATTTAATAACCATGCTACTTTATTTTTCATCTTTTACAATATTCTCCATGAGTGCTTTTATAATTTTGATAATTTTATCCCTTCTGATATATAGGTATTCTGATACTTTCCTTGGTAAATGTATATATTCCTTTTAATCTCTATTTCTTTGTTTTCAATTTGAGATAATTTTATTTATGACTCCATGCTGGAAATTTTTAGAGATGCTAGTGCTGACATTTCCATTTATCTTCTCACTAAGTACTCAACTGGTGTTGATCATAACTTTAATTTCTTTATATTTAATATGCTTATTCTGTTTATTTCCATATAAAAATGGATTCAGTACCCATTCAAAGAACTTTCCATACTCAGTTACGCAGCTCCTGAATTATTTATTTTTATTCATTATGAATTTGGTTGTATTTAGAAAGTTTCATGTTTGTTAAATCCCTCTGAATCATTTTAAGATTAGATAATTTTATACTTCCTTAACATGAGAAAAATTTCATCCAACTCAACTCACATCTAGAGCAAAACTTGGGTATTAGGAAATGGTCGAATAGCTTGAAACAAGTGTGTTTGAACAGAGGTTGTGAACACTTAGTGCATTCTATAAGTCTATTTCATGTATTGCAATCCAGCTGGTCATGGAGATGGATTAAAAGAGCTATGTATACATGTCTATAATAATTTTGTATTTGCTAGGCCTATATGGGAGCTTGATCATGTCAGTCAGTAAGGAAATGCTTCCACACTGTCTTTTTTTTTTTTTTTTAAAGATTTTATATATTTATTTGACAGAGAGGGAGAGAGATCACAAGTAGGCCGAGAGAGAGGGGGAAGCAGGCTCCCCGCCAAGCAGAGAGCCCGATGTGGGGCCCAATCCCAGGACCCTGAGACCACGACCCAAGCTGAAGGCAGAGGCTTTAACCCACTGAGCCACCCAGGTGCCCCTTCCACACTGTCTTGAATAAAACTGTCTTAGGCCATATTTTTGTTCATATGGCTTGGCTTAAAGTTTCAACTTTTATTTTCGATACTGTCAATAAATTTTACATTGTAAGTAACATTTATTAAAATCAATTTAGAATTAAAAAAGAGCTGCATATAACTAGGCATACAGTGTCCTTATCCTTCCCATTGAATTTGAATTAAATAGAAAAACAAAATCTTCTACTTCAATAAAATTACTAAAAAATTTTAAGTCAGAGAAGCCTGAATGGCTCAGTTCATTAAACGTCTGCCTTCAGCTCAGGTCCTGATCTTGAGTCCTGGGATTGAGCCCGACACTGGGCTCCTTGCTCAGCAGGAAGCCTGCTTCTCCCTCTGCCTGCCATTCCCTGTGCTTGTGCTCTCCCTCTGACAAATAAACTTAAAAAAAAAATCTTAAAAATTTTTTAAGTCAGTTATTAAAGATATGGAAAGGCCAAAATCTCTGTTTGTCTTTGTCACTGTGCTTACAGGAAATGATAGGGTGAAAGAAATTATTTAGAAAAATGACAGAGCATGTAGTCCTAACTTACAGTACATAATAAGGTTCCATGAAATAGCCTGCATTTAAAAGGAATATTTGGATACTAATAGTTTCATGGGACTAGCGCCCATTATTTCATAAGTTTCAGGAATAGTTTTAACCCTCAATTTTTTTTTTAATCTCTTCTTAGAATTCCATTTGTGTAATATGAGTGTATACTAACTTCTGCTGCTTCTGGAACAAAGCTCGTGCAATCCATTTGTATTAGAAATACAACTGGACCAGAGGTAGAAACACAGAAGAGTGATTTTGAAGTGTTGTGCTAAACATTCTACAAACTCAGCTATGTAATATGAGCAGTTAGACCCTCTAGCAAGAAGGCACAATAACCATGTTGTGCTTTTCTAGTTCTCACCGAGTGGATCACTGAATGTGACACAGGGTGCCCAGTGCAGTGCTAATTGGATGCAATGTTCTCAGTGGTGCATTGACATTTTGGGAAAAAAGGTGTGTAATGAAGGTGTCTGCCTTAGACTTGAGACTTTCTACTTCAGAAGACACATGATTTTGGAGCCCTTTCTTTTCTAATATAATACACGTTCAATTTTCATCTTATGTGTGTGTGTGTTTGGTACCCAGGATTATTTGATAAACTTTTTTCTTCTACTTTTCTATTTTTTCCCTTCATTTACTTTAAGCTTTTATTAAAACCAAAACAGAAATCAGGACAAGGACATCTCCTCTGCCAATTCCTTTTGGAAAAAAATTATTATACTTTAAATTGCTTCTAGAAGGCCTCACTGAACAGGGAGCTAAGTTCATGAATGACTGATTAATGTGGAAGCTGGTACTCTGGAGAACATATTGTAATAACAAGCGGATTGGAAAATGTGTGCTGAATTATTGTTATGGTAATTACTCTCCACTGAATTTATCTTGGTGTTAAAAAGTAATAATAAAAATCTTGAATAGATAGAATAATTACACTTAACTGCTGTAATTAATAAATTAATTTTAGAAAATGATTCATATCAGAAATGAATTGTAATGACTGAAATTTAAAAACTCTCTGTGCTAACACTTTCTACAAAGTTTTATCAAATTGTGTTTAGATTATTATTAAAGAGAATATTTTCCTGATTTAACTTTTATGTATCTTAGTTTTGATTTTTCTAACTACCCGATTTTAATATGTAATCAATATGTTCATATTATAAGGATGTGCAAAACAAACACACTTTTAGGAACAGTTACCCTCATTCACAGGGACAGTCATGATTTACTGTCTGTCCCCAGACACACACACACACACACACACACACACACACACACTCACACACACGTCAATGGAAGCACATTCATAAGCTACATGATATATGCCACATAAAAGCACTTCCATTGGATTTGATTACTTATCACCAAAGCTTATAAAAACTTCATGAAGACTGCTCTAACTAGAACTTAATACTAATCTCTATGCTTATTATCCAAAATTACCATGGAATTTTGGATAGAATTCATAAACTATTTAAGAAGACATTATAGTCAATTTCTTTTAATTTAAAAATTTATTTAATAATATTTTTTAGAACTTTCATATAACTTGCTTTAAACATTCATTTGTACATATTTCTTAAAATTTCACCAAGTGCTGTAGGAATTTGAGCTGGACAACTGCTAAGAAGAATATGAGATATAATAGGTGCTGCATTGGTAAGGAATGAGAAGGTTCTGTTCTGCATCTATCATTAGATTTCTCAGAATCATCATTTTGTTTCTATAAAATCTATCAAAATGCATACTGCATAAATTGTATTATGTTATAATAAACACACAAAATAATCTGTGAACATATATTTTGAAAATATTAAAGCATATTAAAAATGTAAGCAACATTATCATATTATTATAGTCACACATTTCTAAATTTAACATGTGAAACAGGCACAATCTCAGAAACAATGGAAAAGAGCATATATTGACTAAAGTCCAAGTATTGCTTCAGTATAATTTGAATCCAGTCAATAATGATCCCATTATTTATGTCCAGGGCCAAACAGAGTGCCTGGATTATTAACATAGCTTTTCTCCCTTCTTCCCTTCCTCCTTCCTTCTCTATCTTGTTGTATTCTTCCTTCCTTCCCTCCTTCCTTTCCTTTCCTTTCCTTTCCTTCTTCCTTTCTCTCATCTTTTTTTAAAAGTTTTATTTATTTATTTGTCAAAGAGAGAGAGAGCACAAGCAGGGAAGCAGCAGGCAGAGGGAGAAGCAGGCTCTCTGCTGAGAAAGGAGCTGATTGTGGGGCTCTATCTCAGGACCCTGGGATCATGACCTGAGCCAAAGGCAGACACTTAACTGACTGAGCCACCCAGGTGTCCCTGTATTTGTTCTTTCATTCACTTTTTTTCCTGCTAATTACAATTCCAACACTATGCTGTGTTCTATCATTCACTGTGAAGATCTGACAAGTTTATGTATCTGAGAATAATGATTGCTGAACTGAAAGTGGAAATATGCTAAATACCAGTTTAATTTCCATTTAAAATAATGTTCCTCCCCTTGCCTTTAAGAGAGGAATGTTTCTTTCTTTTCTTGAAGATATATATTTTCAATTAGATGTGAAAATGAATGTAAAATCGGAAAAAAAAAAGTTACAGTGAAAGGTATCCAATAGAAAACTAGCAACTATATAATTAGTGAATCTTTATTCAACAGAGTTTCATGTATTTTATTTACTTACATCCATTCCTAACATGGATGGGCAATAAATACCTGGAGTGTTAAGGAAGGAAATTAGCCCTATTGGAGAAGACCCCATTGAATGTTATTGTAATTGTTTATTTCATAACAGGCATAAATTAAAGTAACCTTATTCCTGGTCTTCCCTCTCTTATGTGAATAGCATCTAGTGACAATGCATGCCAAGTACAGACAGACTTAGGCACTGCATCTGTGATACAGACATAGAGACTAACTATTTTCATCGTTAATTCTTTAACAAATACATTTGGCATGGCTAAATTCAACAACATGCAGTATTTTCTCTTTGTTTTATTAAAAATATTGTGGGACAGATAGCCAAACTTTCTGGCTTTTGTTTATATTGAGTAAATTACTAAGATTCCAGATTCACACTAAAGCAAAAGCTGATGGTGGTGAGTCAACTTCACATCCTATTTCTCCAGGGCTAATTTTACTGTTTGTACTTTTCTATTCTGAACATAAAAGTTTTTTCATCATCAAAACATAGTTTTCTAATTCATTTAAAACGTCTCAACTGTTACCTTCCTGAATTTATAATAACTATTTTAACCAAAGACACTTGGCAAATTATTTCCTGTATTTCTTATTTCCTGTCTACTTTTAACTGATCTTTTTGCCCCAAATTTCAAACAAGGCACAATATATTCCATTTGGGAACCCAAAAAATTAAGCATCATATATTTAAAGATAACTTTATATAGGTAAATTTTGTCAAATAATATTAAAATAAAATAGTGATCCTAATTTTTTAACAATTGACAAAAAAGGAAGTTGAAAGTAGCCTGATTTGTCTAGTGGCTTTATTTTTTTTTTCTTTTTAAGTTTTTTTAAATTAAATTTAATTTTTTTAGTGTTCCAAAATTCATTGTTCATACACCACATCCAGTGCTCCATGAAATACATGCCCTCCTTAATATCCACCACCAGACTTATCCAACCCCCCAAACCTACCCCTCCAAAACCCTCTGTTTGTTTATCAGAGTCCACAGTATCTCATGATTTGCCCCCCCCCATTTCCCTTATCTCACTTCTTCTCTCCATCTCCCAATGTCCTCTGTGTTATTCCTTATGCTCCACAAGTAAGTGAAACCATATGGCAATTGACTCTCTCTGCTTGACTTATTTCACTCAGCATGATCTCCTCCAATTCCGTCCATGTTGATACAAAAGCTGGGTATTCATCCTTTCTGATGGAGGCATTATACTCCATTGTATATATGAACTACATCTTCTTTATCCATTCATCTGTTGAAAGCTACTTTCCTTCTTTCCACAGTTTGGTGACTATGGCCATTGCTGCTATGAACATTGGAGTATAGATGGGCCTTCTTTCGCTATATCTATATCTTTGGGGTAAATACCCAGGAGTGGAATTGCAGGATCATAGGGTAGCTCTATTTTTAATTTCTTAAGGAATCACGACACTGTTTTCCAAAGCGGCTGCACCACTTGAATTCCCACCAACAGTGTAACAGGGTTCCCCTTTCTCCACATTCTTTCAAACACTTGTTGTTTACTGTCTTGTTGATTTTGGCCATTCTAACTGGTGTAAGGTGGTATTTCAATGTGTTTTTGATCTGAATCTCCCTAATGGCTAATGATGATGAACATGTTTTCATGTGTCTGTTAGCCATTTGTATGTCTTCTTTGGAGAAGTGTCTGTTCATGTCTTCTGCCCATTTTTTGAGGTGATTATCTGTTTTTTGTGTGTTGAGTTTGAGGAGTTCTTTATAGATCTTGGATATCAGCCCTTTGTCTATAGTGTCATTTATGGATATCTTCTCCCATTCTGTGGCTTTAAATAGAAGATGCTTCCCTCCTGAATGCATACACATCCAAACAAATGAAGGCACCTGGGAAGGCAGAATAGTAATAATAATTGTAAGCAATCTAGAAAATTATCAGTCTGACATTTCTTCTCATTCCATTCCAGAATATACCATAATTGAAAGTAGAATCTTGAGACATCCTTTGACTGTTTGCCAATGAAAGATTTATGCAATCCAATCATTCCAACTTAGTGCCTAGTAATAGGGGTGGGAGAGGGGATAATGCTTTCAGCCTTTATTTAATTTTGTCATAACAGAATTTTATCTTACCCTCCTACTTAGAATCTTAGCTCCTGCCTTCAGAGAAAATTGGGATTTACAATAAGATAGTTTAAATTCAGAAAAATGACTTGGGACATGTTCACTTCAATGAGGCACTATGTATTCAGAGATACAACGTGCCTGTTCTTTGTTTGATCTTCTACTTCCTCTTACCTATTGTTGAGGGATTGGCTGACCACAGTGATTCTCCAGCAGTCTTTGAAAGTTCTTTTTCCCATATGACTAGCTGGATGGCATTAAAATCCTCGAAAATTACTTGTCACAACGGAAATCCAAACAATACTTGCTTCAGTTAAAATAAAAATTAACAAAATAATTTATTTCTTTATGTAACAAAAATTAGTGCCTTTAGATACAGCAAGTCCAAAGTCCAAATAATGTTCTAAGAGTTTTGTCATGGATACATTATCTCCTTGTTTCCTAAATTGGCAGTCTCAGTTTGGTTAATCAGTCTATTAAAAAGAGAATGACTTTTCTAAAAACTGTGGTGAAAAGTCTCTGGTAAAATGCTGGCCCAGCTTTGGTTCATTTCTAAAGCACTTAGACTGGGTGTTAGGCTACTGTGGTTGACCATGCCTAGATGTGATGTTCACAATTTCACTAAATGTCATATAGCACAGCCTCAGCCATATCTTATGTGATAAGTAGTACAAATGAATGAGTAATGAAGAATCCAATTGTATCATTTAATTATTTCTGTTTAATAAAACACTTGAATACCTAGTATAATAAAAATATTATATTTTATTTCTTACAAGGGTATGGATATTTAGGTGATTCTACTAGTCTTGGCTCCATTCAGCTGATTTTTTAAAAATTTCATTTATTTATTTGACAGAGAGAGACAACACAAGCAGGCAGAGTGGGAGAGGTAGAAGCAGGCTTCCCCCCAAGCAGGGAGCCCGATGTGGGGCTCGATCCCAATGACCTGAGCTGAAAGCAGGCACTTAACCAACTGAGCCACCCAGGTGCCTCTGGATTCAGCCGATCTTAATTAAGTTTGTTCTTATGTCTGCACTTACTGGTTAAATTGAGTGGAACTGGGTCATGTAAGATGGCCTTAGGTGTCAGGACTTGGTTCTGCTTCATGTTGTATCTTATCTTCCAACAGTCTGGATTTGTTCTCATGGAAGAGGCAGGAGTTTAAAGTTTGAGAGTGGGAAGCACATAAGACTCTTGAGATCTAGGTTCAGAATTGACTTGACAGATATATTGAAGTCTATTGGCCAGGCCTTGATTCAAGATTGAAGATTTTTTTTTTGTCTTTTGATGGGAGGAGCTTCAAAGTCACAGTGCAAAAGTCACGAATGGAGGTGTTGCTGGAAAAATGGGAACATTAATGCAATTAATCCTAAATATCAATAAAGGGAGAAAAAGTAATGCTGGGCAGGCAACTTAATAAAGCTTGAAAGTGTCTTTATTTTGTCTTCATTTTTGGATTGTAGCTTTAGTGTCAAAGATCATGCCTGAGCCTTTGGTCTCAGGGTCATGGCTAACTCAGCTTTATGAAGCCTCACACTGAATTCTTCCTACAAAAATAATGACACCTCAAAGATTGTAAAACAGTATTTCATTTCTCATTTGTTTTATTTTTCTTGCCTATTATCTCCCTCAAGAACCACACTAGGAGTATGTATTTTTCAGAGAAGATGTGGACATTCCTGTGTCAGAGGCCATTAATAATCAAAACCCAAGTCCGATTTCTAACAGTGGTTGAAATATGAATCCCTGACACTGTTGAGACTCTATAATTTATCTGAGGCTTTTTTAAAAAGTGGCTCTTTTAATCCTCGAACTCAGTAAACTGTAATTTATTTTTGATAATCCCTTTTTTCAAGCAAGAAAATGAATCTTCCTAAATAATCTAAGTGAATTGTGGAATACTTTGAGGAGGGTCAGCTTACCAACATTTCTTTGTGAAACAGAGTGAGTGACTACTAACATATACTAACATTTAGAAGAATAACAATGGTATTGGGGTGAAAAATTTAAAGAAGTTTTTCTCTCCATGACTTAAAATAGAGTTAGTATTAGTAGAATCTGGGTGCCTCAGGAAAGTGAGGTCCAAAGGACATGTGTTTTAAATTTAAGAAATTTCCTTCCAACATTGTTGTTGACATGACTGTAAGGGCATTGATATTTACCAGTAAGTTCATTTGTTCATATTTTCTTACATTCACATGTTCATATATATTTCTTTCTTTCTTTCTTTCTTTCTTTCTTTCTTTCTTTCTTTCTTTCTTTCTTTCTTTTTATTAAAGAGAGAGAGAGGTGGGAGGGGCAGAGGGAGAGAGAATCTCAAGCAGGCTACATGCCCAGCATGTGTGGGAGATCATGACCTGAGCTGAAACTAAGAGTCTAATGCTTAACTGACTGAACAACCCAGGTGCCCCTGCATATTCATATATTTTCTTTTTTTTATTATATTATGTTTAGTTAGCCACTGTATATTACATCATTAGTTTTAGATGTAGTGTTCAATGATTCATTAGTTGCATAAAAAACCCAGTGCTCCCCTCAACGCTCCTCTTAACTCCTCTCAACCCTCCTTGGGGGTGGAGGACCACCCTGCCCTAGACAGGTGGGGTGGATCCTGTGGGGTGGGTGTCTTTATGATAATCACCTGTGGCCAACAAAGACTAACCAGCCCCTAAAAAGGAAGTAAGCCACTGAAGATGTTACCAATAGAGATGTTAAAAGGATTTACATTCTCTGGTTAGCTATCTATAAAAGACCAATACTAAAGGCCCTCATTGGCAACCCTGTTGGGATCCCTCTCACTCTTGAGAGTTTTTTCTGTATCTTCACTTAATAAAATTCTATTGCTTCACTCATGAAAAGAAAAAATATATATGGCCTGGAAATGTGATACAATTAAGATTTTTATTAATTTAGAAAATAATTATTAAATAATATTAATTTAGAAAATAGAATTTGTTCCAATATATCATTGTATTACTTCTTTGTACAAAGTAAACAGCATCATATTTAATTATATAAAAATAGAGGAAGTGTGAGTATCAGTGTAAGGACAACTGGTATGCATTTTTTTTTACTACTTTAAAAAGATATTAAGAAAAATTATTAATGAGTTCATTAGAAGAAAATGATATCTTAAAGACCATGATGTTGGTAATTTCAGCTCCTACTTCAACTCTCTCTGTGGAGTAACATATTTGATTTACGCTGATATCCAAAGTACAAAAGAAAATTCTTAATAACCTTAATTTTTAAAGGCTTTGCTTTGTATGTTTAATCCAACATGTAAATTATTATTTGTGATAACTTTATTTAGCTTAATATCTCAACTGAATGTGTTAATGACATTTTTCCCACTAAAGAAGATAATAATTAGTGAAATTTGGGAAATACATGCCATTGGAGGAAACCTTGTGTTTATTCTTACTCAATATTATAACATAATCCAAACAGACCACCATTTTTTTTACAGAGCACTAACAAGTAAAAATTGACTTCTTGGATGATTGTTCATTATTAATATGCTAGCTGGTGCAAAAAAGATGGCCTAAATGTCTCCTTGGACAAAGAGGAGCTCTTATCCTAGCAGCAAAGAGTACCAAAGTAAGCCATTTTATAGTGGCTTTAATTCACTCTCTATTCATGTAATTCTATAAACTAGAAGGGTAATTCCGTGTGTGGGATAAATTTGTTCACCCAAAGATTCAGGTCAATAAATTTATTAAATTATATTTTCATATTTCCATTGAGGAATAAATTGTATATTATAGAAGAAGCTGAGACAACTCATACTTCTGCCTTCCATGAAACCCAAAATACAATGCAGAATAATTAAAATAGAAAAACACAAGAATAACATATTGAAAGATTTAAGTAATGATGGGATTAAAAAGTTACTAATTATTTCTTATGTAATTTATTTCTTGTCTGCATGTATATATTTTATTTTATATTCTAAGTAATTTGGTTACACAAATTTTTTTTTTAAATTTTCTTAAACATACCTGGTAATTCAGACTTCACTGCAATTTGGTTTTTGAACACTTTCTGATAAGGAAAAGAAATGCAAAATTCTACAGAAAAGAGAAAATATTTTGCATCCATTTTTCTGGATAGTTCAGGTAAACAGATTTACTTTTATTTTTGATGGGAAAATTTTTATTAATTGCATAGACTTCAATTCTACCTTTGACATATCATATATAGATGGAACCTAAAGACACATTTTATGTAAGGCTGAAATTACTATTGCATGACCAAGAAAACCCAAACCAAAACAAACAAACAAAAAAACCCACAGAAATAGATTCACTTTTTGCAGCTACTAAATTACTACTGAGTATATTTATAAGAAGTATACTAAGCTCCCTCAGTTTTCTAAACTCCTGTTCCTCTAGTTGATTTTAGCAAGTTGGCATCGGCTCAAACCTTTGCCAACACATTATAATATAATGCCTCATACGGTAATACTTTTAGGAGTATAAAGACTTTCATGTTTTTAGTTTTGATTAAAATCTGAAAATGTGTCATGCAATATTGCTATATGGTGATGGGAAAAAGTTTGAGTTATTTCTGGCCAGGAAAAATATATGTTAATTGCTTCTAAAGGCATCTTTTGAATGTTTATTGGCTAGTTTATTTAAAACAATTTATTACAAGAAACCATCAGGATAAGCATGCTTTATTTTAAGTTAAGTTAAAGTTAATTTTGTTTTAAAACTGACTTAGTGTCCCTAACTATTGATATATTCAGTGTTGATATAATAAAATGAAATGTGTTTATCATTTCTCAGGCAAGTTTAAACAAAATGGAACAATTTAACTGTACTTGATTTTATCATTGTTAAGCTGATCAGCTTTCTTATCATACATAGACATAATGTTACATTCACTTTTTGAATAATGAAAAGAAAAATATTACAAAGGAGTAGGAAGATGAAGGGGAGGAGGATGAGGTTAAAGAGGATAGTGGGAAGTAGGAGGAGAAAGAACAGCTGTAAGGGATTAAGATGATTTAAAAGACATCACTTAGCTCTCAGTGCATTTAACACTAAATCTATACAACATGACATTAAGTTAACACTGAGAATTAGAGAATTTTTTTAGTATAAAAGATTATTCAAGATTCACATCTCAATGAACTGTTTTGATATACGATATTTTCCAGTTTATGTTTTCTTTTTAAACCAATGAATATTTACTTCACCTTGCATACACAGATTCTGCCTTAGCGGTTCACAGTTTATAAATGTGTATGCAAAGGAAATGGAAAAGCTAGTCTATTATTAAGCTAACTTGTCTCCAACACTATGTCCCACACCTCAATTTTACTGTATTATTTTTAAATGAGTTTCATAGTTTTCTCCTTCACTTGTCATAAGTGAAATATAAAGTTATGCTATATGTCACTGGAGAGATAACATGATTTCAATTTTTTGTAGCACCTGTATAAAATATTATATTTATATATAGTAAGCAAGTGGAAAGATAATACATATTTATGTACAATTATATTGATATCTGGATGTTTTTATTACTTATGTGAAAGTCAGATCATTCTGACATTTGTGATAAGGGTCAAAAAATTGAAATGCCAATTCACTGAGATTATTTCACATATACAAATATAGTTTCAGTCCTATGCAGTCTTCCATTTTACAAAGTAATAAAGACAGACTACCTGTTGGCAGACTTAATCTGGAATTAAGACTGATTACTTTGCAAACTAAGAAAGATAATTTGTGTCCTTAAAGATTTATCAGTATTTATTTTTCTCCCCACTGTCACAATTTCATGACATCTCACATGCTTGAGATTTTCAGGAGAAAATTTCTACCCAAGTATATTTTAATCAGATGTAAAGTTTTTATTTGTTTTTATTTTGAGCCCTTGAAGTACTATATCTGAACTCTCTTTGTGCCAAGTGTAGCAAAACATGCAGCTCATAAGGTTATCCAGACCAAGGCAAAGCTGCAAATGCAACATATTGAACAAGAAAATATTAATTATCTACAGAAATTTACATTTCTATTAATTCTTTCCATCAAAATTTTGGTTTGTGAATTACCAAACCTGATTTTCATCAAAAGCAATAATGAGGGGCACCTGGGTGGTTCAGTGGGTTAAGCCTCTGCCTTCAGCTCAGGTCATGATCCCAGGGTCCTAGGATCGAGCCCCGCATCTGGCTCTCTGCTCAGCAGGGAGCCTGCTTCCCTCTCTCTATCTGCCTGCCTCTCTGCTTGTGATCTCTCTCTGTGTGTCAAATAAATAAATAAAATCTTAAAAAAAGTAATTATGAGCATCCATTCCACCATGACACTACAGAACCTAGGGAATAGGATCAAGCTTTTCAACTCATTCATGCTGTGCAGTAATTCACTCTTTATATTATAATTGCATAGGAGATTGGAAAATGTGTGGCTAAATCTAACCTGACTCAAAAGATGACCATAAAATTGACTTTTAAGTAGTATAAATTTAGACTCCCATACATAGATTTTTAAGAATGGTTTAACTGACATTTCTGAAAATCTAAAATTGTTCCTTGTAAATTTAGAATATTTCACAAATATGTGAAAAGTTTTATCAAAATTTATGAAATTTGAATTTTAGTACACATCTGGGGCATACAATGTTAACCTTTACATATAGTTTCTGATAAAGTAAGGCTTTTTATGATCTGAGAGTTGGATTCTCCTACAGTATGATGAATATTATTAAATCTGCACAACTAAAAAGTATATGTGGTAGTTTACTATTATCAAGATTTGACAGATGATTTCTATTATGATATGGATTGTACCTATCTCAAAAACAAGTAGGGTCTCTGTCTACTGACTACTGCTCATAGTTTTCCACCTGCTTTCCCCAAATCAGTTGTTAATACATACTTATGTCTGGATATATATATATCCACATTATTTCTGTGAAAGAAATAAGCTCACCCTCTTGCTGACCAAGAAAGGCCTTAAAGTTCCTTGCAGCTTGACTAAGCTTAAGCCAAGCTTCTTTCTAACTATAAGCCCCTGACTTCCCTTTGCTTCAAGCATTTACTTTAGAAAACTTGCAGTTATAGATTCTTTTGCCGCTTCTTTGAGAAGTAAATCTTCTATAACCCAGGAATGTCTCTGTCAAGTCCTGGGAACCATCTTTTGAAATGCAATTATTGAAAGAGATATTACCTATATCTCTGATTCTTTGTGGGAGGGTAGGAGCCTTACCTCAATAAACTACAATCACCAAACACATATGGCTTAATCACATTGACCACCCTTCCTCTGCCTCCAGTACTCTCCACAGCATTTAAAAATCCCCTGCCTTTTGTTTCAGTGGAATTGGGTTTAATATCTCTCCCCTATTGCAATAGTCTTGACTCCTATTGTAATAGTCTCAAATAAAATATCCGTTGCCATTTTTAACAAGTGTTGAGTGCAATTTTTTTTTCTTTTATAGTTCCCTGGTTAAATTATTAACCTACATAATTCATGTACTTTATAAAAGAGTTGTTTTATGCCATTAAGTTGTAGGGGTATTTTATTAAACAGCAATAGTAGTTAGAAAATTCTCCTACAAAAATTATCAACATAACCTTTAGTGGGAATAGAATAGAAATCCAAAACATGGGAAATAATACTGTTTCAATGAAAGTATTAGAAAAAGAAAGACTAAGATTGAAAAACTGCATGTTTTTCATGTCAAGTCAAGTGAAGTGGTTGACCAAACCTTCACTTGGTCAGCCACTGGACTGATGGTTACTGATAGAGAACATTCCTACTGGAGAAGATCAGAACTAACTGGATCCTCTGTCACAACTATTAATAGGAGCTGATCCTTAGTGGCTACTTAGCTCCCCTGGTACCTCAGTCATAATCTCACTTAGTGAGAATTTCAAAATCCTCCAGTATCTCCAAGTTTTCCCTTTTCAATTTTCTTTTACTTTACTTCCTTCTTTACTTCTTTCTTTACTTCTTCTAAGAGTAAGTAGAAGGCATAGAACCACCATAGTGTGTGAACATTTGTTATTTCATTTCTCTACTTGCAATGAAAGAGATGTCATTCCTCCTATCTTAGGCCAGTTCCTTTAACTATCCTTTAAATCTGAACTCCCACCTTCTCATGGGAAGCTGAAACTGTAATAGGGAGACCGACTATAGCAGATACCAAGATACCTATGGACACCATGTCACTAAATGTAATGGATTTTTTTTTTCCCCTCTCATATTGCTTAACATCTCATCAGCCTTTGAAACTGAACTACCACTCTGACTTCTCAGACTTTTACATGTTTGCTACTTCTGTTCACTCTAAGGGTCTTACTCTGGCACCATATTTACTCTATCCACCTCATGCCTTTTGTTACAAATTGTGTGCCTATGTCTCCTAAAGCTACGTCTTTAGAAACACCTCTGCTCAAAATATCAGAAATCTGTAACCAATTGTCTACTGAATGCATGCATTTTTATGTTTTCTGGCAAGTGAAAAGCTGAAGGAAAAGACATTTCTAGCACTAACAAATAAATGATTAGAAAACAAGAAAAAGAAGGAAAATATTAAAATGACATACATGACCTATTAGGATAGAAGTTCCCTGAACAGGAATGAACTGCAGTGACAAACTAATAAAGGAAAGAAAGTAAACATTATATATAATATGTTTTCTCAAGGGAAAAGTTGGAAATGATAGAAAAAAAGAGTGGAGGTAAATTCCCAGTGAGTGAGTATTATTCAGGGAAGTAGATCTAAACATATGTGGTGCTATTAAAAACTGAAAGGATGATATGTCTTCTCTAGTACCCATGGAACATTCTCCAGAATAGATCACATCCTGGGTCATAAATCAGGTCTCAACAGGTATCAAAAGATTGGGATCATCCCCTGCATATTTTCAGACCACAATGCTCTGAAGCTAGAACTCAATCACAAGAGGAAATGTGGAAAGAGCACAAATACATGGAGACTCAACAACATCCTTCTAAAAAATGAATGGGTCAACCAGGAAATTAAAGAAGAATTGAAAAAAACCATGGAAACAAATGATAATGAAAACACAACGGTCCAAAATCTGTGGGACACAACAAAGGCAGTCCTGAGAGGAAAATATATAACGATACAAGCCTATCTCAAGAAACAGGAAAGGTCTCAAATATACAACCTAACCCTACACCTAAAGGAGCTCGAGAAAGAACAACAAAGAAGCCTAAACCCAGCAGGAGAAGATAAATAATAAAGATCAAAGCAGAAATCAATGAAATAGAAACCAAAAAAACAATAGAACAAATCAATGAAACTAGGAGCTGGTTCTTTGCAAGAATTAATAAGATTGATAAACCCCTGGCCAGACTTATCAAAAAGAAAAGAGAAAGGACCCAAATAAATAAAATCGTGAATGAAAGAGGAGCAATCACAACCAACACCAAAGAAATACAAACAATCATAAGAACATACTATGAACAACTCTATGCCAACAAATTTGACAATCTGGAAGAAATGGATGCTTTCCTAGAGACATATAAACTGCCAAAACTGAACCAGGAAGAAATAGATAACCTGAATAGGCCCATAACCAGTAAGGAGATTGAAACAGTCATCAAAAATCTCCAAACAAACAAAAGCCGAGGGCCAGATGGCTTCCCAGGGGAATTCTACCAAACATTTAAAGAAGAATTAATTCCTATTCTCCTGAAACTGTTCCAAAAAATAGAAACGGAAGGAAAACTTCCAAACTCATTTTATGAGGCCAGCATCACCTTGATCCCCAAACCAGACAAGGATCCCATCAAAAAAGAGAATTACAGACCAATA
>RCUC01169823.1:0-43680 GCA_003697995.1 Taxidea taxus jeffersonii
AGAGAGAGAGAGAGAGCAAACAGGGGCAGAGGGAGAGGGAGAAACAGGCTCCCCGCTGAGCAGGGGCCTGATGTGGGCCTTGATCCCAGGACTCTGGGGTCATATCCTGAGCTGAAGGCAGACACTTAACCAACTGAGCCACCCAGGCACCCCAGGAAATTTCTTTTTTCACAAGAGATGCACTATTTCACTCAATGGTAGAATGTTCTGGATAGAGAACTGTTGGGGTCTCCTTCATGTAACTATTCCTTCATCAATGCAACACTCACCTGATACTCCCTTCCCTGCATCAATCCACACAGCGGCCCCACACTTAGGTTCTACACCCCCCATTCCCAGGTCCCTCATGATGGGATCCCTGTCTCTCCTTCCAGCCTTGCCTTTGGTCAATCCTGACTTACTGTGTTCTTCAGTACTATCTCATTGCTTGGCATTCATGCATAGCCCACATGTTCTCTATTAGTGCCAGCTACCCTGCTTCCTGAACTGTTGTCTCAGGCAGCAACCCCCTTCTCTGTACCCTGTGACACCTGCTGACTTGTCGCTGCCTTGACCTCACAGTTTTTAATGTTCTAGTTGTTTCCAGTCTAACCTCCTTGAGGTCCAGAACATTACCTTACTTTTTCTCTAGTGCCAATGCAGAGTAGATGGTTAAAAAAGAGCATACCACTCTATTTTGCTGAATTTGAAATGCTCTGTCTCAATGGAATATTCATATGACATATTATGACATATGTCATAAGTCATATGCTTAATCTCAAGTGTTGAATCCAGGATTATTTCTAGAATAATATAATGTATAAATACATAATATTTTTTCTTAAATATATAATATTTAATAGCCAATAGCAGCTTAAATACTGATAAGTTAAATAAAAAGTGTCCACCTACCATGTAGTGTAACAAAAATAGGATGAGGAAAAAAATACTTTCCCTTCTTTCTAAAACTAGCTTCATGGACATGATTCTGTCCATGTGGGAAACTGTCCCTGTGGGAAAACAAAAGGGGCCACAGCTCATCTGAACTCGTAAAAACCCTGCTATACAGTAGTACATATATACTCACATATATGAGTTTTCTTAGGTTTTCCTTCTGCCCTGTCTTTGGGACTGTGGAGTTAAACATCGATACTGATGGTTGTGACCATTATCCTGAAACCTTCATACTCATTATTTCCCTTGACCTTTACACTTCCCCCACCAATGAAATCAAAGAGGTATGATTATCCCTGCTTTAAAAATGGAGAACTTGAGGTCTCAGAGTTTATACATGACCTTCCTGATGTCACCAAGTAGGCGATAGAGCCTGGCTCGTGGTCAGGTAGCCTAAAGTCTCTTTAAATGTTTGGCAGGGATTGGTTTTGCCCTCCCTTTTCACTGCGTGCGTAGAATTCATCTTAAGTAGATCCCCGATACATCTCAATTTATAACCTAAAGCAATGATGTCATGACTTATTTTGATATGTAGTTCTTCTAATCTTTCTATCCAAAATACTGACATGGGCTCGATGGCTGGGTAATTAATCACTGATATCTTAGCCAGTGGAGTCACTGTTTTTTAATACAACAAGCAAATTTGCTATTTTCCCAGAAAGATAAGAAAGGAATTCTTTTCCATTTACAAAAAGGCATTGGCAGGTTTTGTGCTTGTTACATTGCTGTGCTGATCATTTGAGGGAATTGGTTGTTTCTTTTCTCATGATTTGTTTTTGGTGGGAGAGGGGGGAGAACAGTGTGTTTCTAGACTTCTTTAAAAATCAGCTCCAGGGACGCCTGGGTGGCTCAGTTGGTTAAGCAGCTACCTTCGGCTCAGGTCATGATCCCAGCATCCTGGGATCGAGTCCCACATCGGGCTCCTTGCTCGGCAGGAAGCCTGCTTCTCCCTCTGCCTCTGCCTGTCACTCTGTCTGCCTGTGCTTGTTCGCTCGCTCTCTCTCTCTCTGACAAATAAATAAATAAAATCTTTAAAAAATAAATAAATAAAAATCAGCTCCAATAGCCAGGTGGTTTTTTTTGTTTGTTTGTTTTTGTTTGTTTGTTTGTTTTTTCTAATCTTTTGGCAAAAGGCTGCAATCAGACTGGAGTTTGATAAATGTTTGTTGAATTGAATTGATTTATTCTCTCAGCTGTCGTTATGTACTTTTGTGAGCAAATGGATGAATCTAACTGCTCTGGAGACCATGCAAATATTTGCCAGGTGCATAATCCATACTTTCCTCTATCCTGAGCAGAGGGAAAGCCAGGTAGCTGTAACCTGGCATGGCACAGTGACAAAATGCTTACACTTTGCTATTATATTTCTCCCTCTTGTGGGGGCGGCTAGGTTTGTGTGTTAGGGGTTGGGGGCTGGCTGCGAGGGGCTGGCTGCAAGGAGATAGTAGATGATAGGAAAGAATTTCTGGTTTATTATTTCTGGTTTATCCATTGCTCAGGACAGAATTTCTGAGAGTGATCTGGCTACATTATGAGGATATAAATTGTTTACTGGATGATTTATCATGAATGCAAGTTGGGAACACCTGTGTAAAGATTCTCCATTTTTGTTCCCATTAAGGACCACAGTATTCACAGTAGCCCTCTTTTTTTCCTCCACATTGTAGATATGTAGCACCGGTGACCCAAGAAGACTAGCAGTGCCTCTAAAAGCTATTATCAGATGATCCAATGGCAAGTTTACCCACATCGATCTCATTCTTTCTCTTACTGTGTGTCAACATAGTGAAGGCTAGTGAAAACACAGGCACTGTGTCCTTTCCTTTGAATGGAGTTAGACTTGGTTGCAGATTCTCTCTTTTTATAAGATTGTTTATGTGCTTATTTATTTATTTATTTGCATCTCTATACCCAGCATAGGGCTCAAACTCACAAACCCCGAGATCAAGAGTCACAGACTCTTCCCAGTGATTCAGCCAGGTGCCAGATCATAGATTCTCGTAAAAGGAGTCTCAAATGAAGCATGATCCTGATTTCCCTCAGCTAACCCTTTTGGTGATTTTAGCCAAAGAGGAATGTTTTGTTACCTAAATGTTCAGTACATTTTGTTCTACCATTTTGTACCCACCTAAGCACTTTGAGAGATACTTCAGAACTTTGAAAACCTTTCATTCCCTGAAGAAACTTGTCATGGAAGCTAATCACCCACACTGCTCCCCTTTGCATATGAATATGCCCCTGTGAGGGCTCACAGGAGGAGATGCCTGGCACCCAGCCCTCCAGCTAAGCCCAGCTTTACAGGTCTGCAAAGAGATGGGGAGATATGGTGAGGTGAGCCCCTGACAGAGGAGAAGCTGTGGCTGCTTTCTTCCTTGGGTCTCCAGTTTATCTGTTGCTCAGGACAAGACTTGCTTGAACAAGACTAATGCCTACAGTTAATCATCTGAGTTAAGTATGTTATAAATTTAATATGTGGTCAACAAACCAGTATTGATAAGGGATGGGGAGAAAGCACAAAATAGAAACAAGAAAACAGCTTACCAGCGAAACCCAAAACGAAAAGCTTTGCGTTGACTATTGATTTTCAGTCCAGAGGCACAGGAAATTTATGAATTTCTGGTTGAGTTGATGAATAAAACCGTGGTCAAGTGTGTTCTTTGATATTTGGCTTGAATACTATGCTTTGTAGCATTAGTTCTTTTTTTTTTTTTTTTAAGATTTTATTTATTTATTTGACAGAGAGAGAGAGAGAGAACACAAGTAGGTAGAGAGGCAGACAGAGAGAGAGGGGGAAGCCGTCTCTCCACTGAGCAGAGAGCCCCATGAGTGGCTGGATCCCAGGACCCTGAGATCATGACCTAGCTGAAGGGAGAGGCTTAACTGAGCCACCCAGGCGCCCCTCATAGCATTAGTTCTTGTTCAAATCTAGGTATTCGTTAATACCTAAAAGTAAACAGGTTTCCCATCGCACCCCACTCACCACTTAACCTCATGCCCCAGCATTCTGTCATCTGCATCTCAGTGTTGAAGGTACTCCTTATTTTGTACAATAGTCACTAGGGAGCATCTCTGTTTTTTTAAGTTAATTAATTTTTTTTCACATATTCCTTCTTAATTTTATTTTTAAATTTATTATTTATTTATTATTTATAGTTGACATACAACATTCTATTAGTCTCAGGTGTACAACAGTGACTCAGCATTTCTATACATGGCATATCCATTCATCCATTAAAGGACACAGGTTGCTTCCATATCTTGGCTATTATAAATAATGATGTAATGAATGTAAGGGTGCATGTATCTTTTCCAGTTAGTTAGTGTTTTTGTTTTCTTTGGATAGATACCCAGTAGTGGAATTGCCAAATCATATGAGAGCTCTATTTTTCATTTTTTAAGGAACCTTTACACTGTTTTCCATGGTGGCTGCACCAGTTTACACTCCCACCAACAGGGCACAAGAGTTTCCTTTTCTTCTCATCCTTGTCAACACTTGTTATTTCTTGTCTTTTTGATCCTAGCCATTTGGACAGGTATAAGGTGATATCTCATTGTGGTTTTGAGTTGCATCGTCCTGATGATTAGGGATGTTGAACTTTTCATGTGTCTGTGGGCATCTGTCTGTCTTCTTTGGAAAACATCTATTCAGATCATCTGCCCATTTTTTAATTGGATTTTTTTGGTGTTACTGAATTGTAGGAGTTCTTTATATATTTTGGTTATTAACCCCTTCATGGATATTATGATTTGCAAATAATCTTCTTCTGAGGAACATCTTTTTATTTCCAAATCTGTGGTCATTATGTTGTAATTCTAACAAGCAATGCTGGAGATTAGTTGGGATTATGATACCTACTGCTGAGTCAGGTTTCACTGTCTTACGCAGCATCTTGCTTCTCAGGAAGGATGTGACACACACAACTCCTAGCCTTGATAGTCTTAGTTCACAAAGCTCTGTTGGAGCTGCCCTCTCAGCTCTCTGAGGTCCTGGTTACAGCTGAGAGGTTTTCTTTCTAGATTTCCTCAAGGAACACGGCTCAGAGAGCTGATCAGCTGAGGTGCTGTGAGTTTGTGGGCATGTGAGGTTAACTAACTTCTCTATGGCTTGTGTCTATTTCCAAAGTAAACATGGGGGAGAAAAATCCCTTCTTCACAGTCAGTGTACTGGGTTAAAGTAGGAGCAATTACATGTGTAATTCTGAATGTACGTTAAAAAAGAAAAAAAAAAGAAGAGTAGATATAGAAGGGTATATGTTTCCATTTTGTGTTCTTGTTGACTGCATTTATGCATTCTTCAAATCAGATTTTTCCCTAAGAAGAAGTAGCAGTTGAGGACACTTCTTTTCCTGGTGGTGCAGTGTCACTCTCTGATATAAATGTGGCCCCAAAAGCTGATTTTGTTAGAATAATGACATACACTTTGGGGCGGATTTGGAGGGTAGTGGTTATTTACAAAGATCCTCTAGATAAAAGTCATAAGAAATAACAAATATCAACTTGGCTCAGATGTGGGACTGGGCATCACAATGGAACACCTAAGCCTAAGAACTGACTTAAGGTGAAACAGCCCTGTGGGCTTGTGTGCTTTAGAAGGTCACACTGAGGTCACATGCTACCATCATTCTAGACTGGAACCTTAGAAGTTAAGCAGCATTCAGAATTCTTCCCACAGTTTGTGAAGGAACAATCTCTTCTTTTTTTTTTTTTTTTAAAGATTTTATTTATTTATTTGACAGAGAGAGACCACAAGTAGGCAGAGAGGCAGGCAGAAAGAGAGGGGGAAGCAGGCTCCACGCCGAGCAGAGAGCCTGATGCGGGGCTCAATTCCAGGACCCTGAGATCATGACCTGAGCCGAAGGCAGAGGCTTTAACCCACTGAGCCACTCAGGCGCCCCGGAACAATCTCTTTATTTTTTACCCTAGATCCTCTCTGTGCTCAGGAGTTTCATTGATTTAATAAGGAGTTTAGGTGGGAGTTCTTGAGTATTCTTGTGGTTCATGTGTCTTTTTTTTTTTTTAAGATTTTTATTTATTTATTTGACAGAGAGAGAGATCACAAGTAGGCGGAGAGGCAGGCAGAGAGAGAGGAGGAAGCAGGCTCCCCACTGAGCAGAGAGCCTGATGCGGGGCTCGATCCCAGGACCCTGAGATCATGACCTGAGCCGAAGGCAGAGGCTTAACCCACTGAGCCACCCAAGCGCCCCTCATGTGTCTTTTTAAAGCTCACAGACTGAACCCCATTCTTCCAACAGTAGAAGCAGTATTGGTGTGCAAGCTCGTATGTAGAGAATATATGAAGAGTACTTCTCCCCATTATATGAAAGATTCTGTTCTACCAGGTCATGAGGAAGATAGATATTTACTACTTATTATCTCTGCTCCATAAATGAAGTACCTGAACCTTAGGAAGTTTGACTTGCCCTAGGTCACGCGGACGGTAACGGGTGCAATCTAGTGATGAGTCGTCTACCAGCCTTTCGACATCAGAGATTTAAGCAGATAAAATTCATTGGAAGGAGGAAAGCATGGTGGGGCTGCTGCTTAACTCAAGTGTTCAGTGATCTGAACATTTAACGTTTCTGGTTTAGTGGAGAGCTACTGTCTCTAGTTCCTAGGGTCCCTTTTCAAAGTGGAGTAACCACACTGACAAGCTATTTTTCCTTTAGCACTGGCTACATGCTTTAGGGCTCCTCTCTGACCGGTTAAAAACGGTTAAAGAGTTATCCTGTTTCTTGCAAGTGACCTACTAATTCTGCCAGTATGTTGAAATAAATGTTCTTTAAAATATCACACTTAGGATAGGTAGAAACCTAGCCAAAATATGTTGCTATTCTAGAAGTTTCTTTGGTTGGGTCACTTAAGTAAGCTTGACACCACTTCTGTATTTCTGAGTACGTTAAAACCTTATTAATTTTCCGAGGGAGACCTGGGCTGAACTTGACCTTTTAAAGTGTCTAAGAAGAATTAACCAAGTAGTTTAGGGATATAAACAGAAGTTTAAAAAGTTTGTTGAAAAACCTCTGTCCTTAAGTACCCTCAGGTATCTGAAGTCTACTGTTTATTTATTCCTATTGATATGCTAATCACAAGTTGTTCTTCAGTGTTAAAGCATTTTCTCCAAGGAATCTGTGCCGCATGTACTTGGTTCATTAAGCTATACAGTAAAATTGTCCCTTATTTACATAGCGGTACCAACCCTTGCATCCAAAGTAGTCTGAGTTAGAGAAGCTGAGTATTAAGCACATCTGTGTCATGGAGTCACCATTTTGAAGTCATTAGTTGCTCACTCTTAGGATAAATGGATGTAAGAGGACTCGTGGCTAAGTGACAGAAGGGATGCCTTTAACTTTATGTCTGGGGTAACGGTCTCCATCCTTCTTGGAGTGAGATAATCTTGAGGAGTCTGAAGGCTAAAAAAGTGAATAGATATTTCTAAGGGTTGTCCAGAGTTTTTAATGCCACATTGAAGATAATGGAAGGTTTTTTAGATCCCTCTGGATTTGAACCCAAGGTGAACCCCTCAGAAACAGAAACACAGACCTTTATTTTTTGTGTTTGCCTATTAACTAGAGCCTTGCCCTTCCAGGTGTGGCCTGCTGTCCAGTACTATGGTGGTCACCACCTGGCAGAGTTAGAAATGCAGACTCTCAGGCTCTCCCAGACCTATTGAATCAGAACCCCCCCTTTAACAAAATTCTCCAGGTGACTTATATGCACATTTAAATTTGGGAAGCATGAACTTAGGCCACTTCATTGGCCCTGAGGACTAGCGATCACTTGATTAGGTGATCAAGTGGTCACGTTTCCTGATTAAAGAGAAGGCGTAAGACCAGATTCGGGGTGGGCTGGTGCCTTGAACAGACTATTTAACTTCCGTGTTGCACTTTTTCTGGGAAGTGAGAGGACAAGGGCAAGGCCTTGATGCCCAGTGCTGGTTAGCTTGTCACCTACAGAGATAGGTCACACACTTGAGTAAGTGAAGAGGAGAAGGCAGGTCTTCTTAGCCCTGGTGATAACCAGGACACATGATGGAGTCTGATAATACTTAGTGGAACATACATACAGACTTGAGGCATTTAGCTGCCACTGTGCATTGGAGACTTTCTTCTGAACTTTTATAAGTTCAGTGACAGTCCTAAAACTCTGATAGCCTTAAAACTCTGTCCTTTAAGATATTGCATAATTTCCTTTGGCGCTGTTATATTTCATATTAAAATTAAAAAAAGAAACAAAACAGAACAAGAACATGAAAGTACATGAATTCTGTTCAACTTAAAGTCTTGCAGTGAAGATTCACTTAAAACACCTGAAGGGAATTTGAGGAGGATGATACATTGCACAATTTTTGTATGAGTTCTTCATGTGATTAATCATAGAGGTTCTAAGATGACTTTCAAGGGTTGAAAGATTGGTCAGATTATTTACAATGATGGGATAAAAGATGGGGTTATTCACACAAGCCTATTTCTATATCTGCATGCATTCATATACATGCTTGTACATACAAGCCTATGGTTACTGGGAGTAGTAAATGAGATCCTGTGTGTAAAGGATATCTGGGACACGTTGAAGTGTCCAATAAATTGTAGTTATTATTATGGGAAGCAACAGAGCAAAGCGGTTAAGTGTATACGCTTTACCATTAGACCCACTGGGTCCAGAATTTTGGCTCTGTCACTGGAGTTAATTGCTTCACTTCTCTCCACCATGGTTTACTCTGCTGAAAAATAGGAATAGTAATAATACAAGGATTAAGTGAGATAATACAAAAAAATGCATTTACAGGAGTTTCAAGAATGCAATGAGTACTCAAAAACACCCCAAAAAGCAAGTTAGCTAGTTTTGTATATAAACAGTATCCTCTGTGATCTGGAATTCAGTTAAATGACATGAGTTTTCTTTGGTCATTCCTTTCTTTTTTTTTTTTTTAAATTTATTTGACAGAGATCACAAGTAGGCAGAGAGGCAGGCAGAGAGAGAGGAGGAAGCAGGCTCCCTGGTGAGCAGAGAGCCAGAGGCGGGGCTGGATCATGACCTGGGGCTGGATCATGACCTGAGCTGAAGGCAGAGGCTTTAACCCACTGAGCCACCCAGGCACCCCAGTCATTCCTTTCTTTAAAGCAACAGAACTTTAATCTTTCTGTATAGAAATCTCTAACTTCTTTTTGCTTACTTAATTGTAACAGTAAATGTCTCTCATCCTAATTGGATTTCAATAAGGAGTAAAATTAACCTAAAAGAATATTTGAGTTAGGGCATTATCAGATGCGGTCCTCGAATCCTATTAGAGGTTTGTAACAAATGTTTTCATGCTGGGAATTGAGATTAGCTGTAAATTAGCTCCAGAAAATACCTCAGAATCCTGGATCAAGCAGCCCACTTCCTAATCTAGATTCAGATTCAAAATTATGTATCAACTACCAGCTTTGTTCAAGGAACTGTTCTAATATAGGGGGTAAGTGCAGGAGTAGGCCTAAGCAGACCTGAGTTCAAATCTTGATTCTGCTTATTACCAGTGACAATATTTTAGCAAATACTAGCAAATACTAGGTAAGGATGACGGTATAGCAAATATTGGCAGGGATGAATGAACCACTTAAGAATTTTATTTACCCTTTAAAAAATGTTTGTAATAGGGACACCTGGGGAGCGTTTGCCTTTGACTCAGGTAATGATCCTGGGGTCCTGGGATAGAGCCCCACGTCAGACTCCTCACTCACTGAGGAGTCTGCTTCCTCTCCCTACCCCCTGCTCATGCTCTCTCACTGTCTCTCAAATAAATAAATAAAATCTTTAAATAATGTTTGTAATAATGTTGAATTCTGTGTCTTATTTGTTTGGTAGTCTGAATGTTCATGAGAAATCCATAAAATATTTTTCTTTGGGAAGCTCTCTTCTAGCAACCTGGGAAAATTTTCATTGGCCATTAAAAAGAACACAAGGCCTTCTTGCTTTGGGAGTAGATAAGTTCCTTCTCTCTGAGTTAACTACGTACCAGAAAAAGAAGAGGCCTTAGGATGCTACTTTTAGAAGGTCCTGGATGCTTCTGGCTTCTTCTGATTCTGATTCAACAGTGAATCTAAGCTTGGTGGGGAGGGGAGGGCAGGGCGGGAGCTAAAACATGCAAGAATAGGTTGATTGATTGGTTGATTTCAGGTATTACTGAGGAAAATATCCTTCTCTACATCCAAAACAGGACTGAAATGGCATGGATTATTGGAATACTAGGCATTCTGGGCCATAAAATTATTCTGACTTTCCATCATCCATTTTGACAGGACCCCAGCAGGCGGTTTTTGGAAAATGTGTCAGATTTGTGTTGAGTGAAGATAAATAATCTAATTGCATGAAACTGCCTCTTGAGAATCAGGACTCAGCTTCCTCCATACCCTGGGGTGATTAGTTTATGCCCCAGGGCTGCCTGACCCTTGTGAAATTATCCCGGCTGGGAGGACTGGACTTGCTGACCTCATTTTTATGTGAACATCTCATTCTTGTGGGGAATCTTTATAATTTATCTGCCTCCATCTGTATAAGGCAAGAGCTAGGTAGAATCATTTCATGGGCTAGTGAGACATCTCTGTCCCAACCAAATACACAGTTCTTCCTCTCTTAATAGACCCACTAATTCTGAAAAACATTAAGATATATGATTTAAAAATGGAAGTAAGCAATCAGACCAGTATTCAAAAATTCTAACTTCCCAAAAAGGAAACTTTGTTGCTACCATCAGTAGGAAACCCACCATTTTTAGCCACACTTTAAAACATAGTGCATACTTTCCAAATTAAAAATGCTTGCCACTGTCCCACCAAATCATGGTAATGTTTGGATCATCATACTTTAACCCATACCATTGTTATTGTGGGAAACAAAGGCAAAAAGGAAAATTTCCTTACTACCTACAGCCCACTGGTAAGTCCTTGAAATAGACAGAGTGACATTCTTCTAGGAACTCAGCTCCCTCGATGTTAATACTTTGCTAAGGGCAAAAGTTAATCCTAACTGACCTCCAGGATCCTGTAAGTCTACTTTCACATATAAAAATTCCTTTGGAAACTTCCTTTATCTCTGTCCCCCAAGATACATTTTGACAATCATCTCCCAAGCATATGACCCAGTGATAATCATTGGAAGGGTCTCATGACTAAGATTTTATTGGACAGTAATAAATGAGCTTTTCCTAACAATAGCTAGCCCTGTCAAGGTCCTGGAAACCTTGCTTTCAAAATTCCTTAGAGACTTTTACTATCCCTAACCCCCCGCCCAGCTTGAAAGTATATAATTGACCACTTGTCATGACCCCAGTGCAGCTCTTTCTGCCCTCAGGTCCTGTCCCTGCCACCTTTTTGCACCAAAGACATCTCAAGAAATCTTTCTGGGCTGTCTGCTCTGAACCTGAACATCTTTCCTACATCAACTGTCACTTTCATTCTGAGGTTTACCTTAGGAGGGACCCAGGGCCACAGTGGGACTCCTGTGGGTCCTAGGCATTTTTGCCTTTCTTATCATCCGAGTCCATAAAAAAATTTTACAATTAGATTTGAGAACTACTTTGGCCTAAAGACAATTACATTAATATTATGTATTAAAACATTTTTCTTCTACCTAAGAGTTAATTGTTTTCTTCTTATTTAAAAATTAACATGACATTATTGACAGCTCTGAAAAGCACCTGTGGGACTCTAGGCACTGTGCCCACCATGCCTAATGTAGGGGTTGGCCTGTACCTGCCTATCTCCATGAGAAGTCTGAGGGCTTTTTTCAAGGTGGTGGTGGGGAAATCACAAGAATGAAATGTATTTGAAACCCTGTGCTTTATCCTAAAAGTTCAGTTGGAGTTTGCCTTTTACATTATGGAAGTCATTGTTGCTTCACTTTAAAATTATTTGAACTTGGGGTGCCTGGGTGGCTTAGTCGGTTAAATGTCAGAATCTTCGATTTTGGCTTAGGTTGTGATCTCAAGGTCCTGAGATGAAGTCCTTCCCCACTCAGGTTCCTTGCTCAGTGGGAAGTCTGCTTGGGACTCTCTCCCTCTTCCTCTACTCCTTCCCCCTACTTGTGTTCGTGTGCATGCTCTCTCTCCCTTTTTCTCTCAAATAAATAAGTAAATCTTTAAAATAAAAATGAACTTAATTCCTACAGAAAGGTAGACTTAAAAAAAAATCTGTCATTTCCTACCCCTACTTGGCATAGGGTGACATAGTACACATTCTCTGGTTTGAAAACACAAGCATAAGGGATTTAAAGCTTAGAAAGACTTTTTTCTTTTTTCTTTAAATAACATATGATCAAGGAAAGGATTCGCATACAAAACGAATAAACTACAGGCATCCTAGCCTTTTGTGACTACGAACAGATGATATTCAGGTGAAAAAAATCCATCAGGATTCTTAGAAGAGCCTAGAAGAGTCTCTACAGCACCATTTGGCTTCAAGCTCATTTACAAACACCTCCTTTCTCAGGCCCCGTGAGTGAGTTAGACTCTTTCATCTATTTCTAGCAAAGAGGAAGAACAGTCACTCTTGATGACACTAAAATTCTTCTTTTCCCCTGCTCCTTTTTAAGAAGTCACTTCCTTAGGTTTCCTTGGCATTAAGAGGAGGACTGCTGTTCTCTTGGTCCTCTCATTACTGCCTTTCCCAGGACAGGCTATTATAAAAGCTTTTTGTTTGTGAGATCAGTTCTCTGATTTCTAACTTCCCCTCTCAAGCCGAAATGCCACACTTGAAGTTCTCCAAATTGCTCTTGCTGGAGCTTGGATGACTTCTTGGTATTGTATGCTAAATGGGAGGCTCTTTATTTAGGTGCTTTGCTCTCTTGAAAAGAAAATCCTAATGAGTCACCCAGTTTGCTGATTTCTTTGTAGGTGTGACCCGGCTAAGTGCCACAATAGTGGAGTTGAAGCAGAAGTCACTTGGATCAGGAGCTCATTTAGCCCCAGGCTACTGTAGACTATGGGCTTCTCTTTTTAGTTTTTTTGTGATAGACACTTTCCAGCCAAGAGCACCAGGGACTTGAATACCAGGGATCCAGGAACTAACTTAGGACCCTCCTGGCTGCCAAAGAGATGAGAGATACTGTGCTCTGTGTGTTTGGTGCCTGAGCTAGGATAGCTTGTTTCTTCTTCTCCTCTTCCTCCTCCTCCTCCTTTCTCCTTCTCCTTCCCCTTCATCATCATCATCATCACATCATCATCTTCTTCTTCTTCTTCTTCTTTTCTTATTCATCTCCTCCTCCTCACAAATGAACAAAAGAATGCCGGGCATCATCCAAAAGCCAAGTAGGAGTCACCCATGACCCATCTTAATCTCCTGAATTTAAATCCAGGACCAAACTTGGCTGACTCTCCTTCAGTGCTTCTTGTGTCCCTCTTCTGTTTCCTGGCTTTACTGCCATTCTCCTTGTGCAGGCAATGGCTATCTCTCTGCCTGCCAAGCACAGTGGATTGATCCCTGATAGTATCCCTAAAGCCGCTGCCTTCCTGCTGCGCGGCCAGAGAGGTCATAGAAAAATGCTTATTTGACCATGTGTTTCTCCTGCCCAAAACCTTTCAAATGGGTTTCCTTTTGATCAAGACTAAACTTAGCCAACAAGGCCCAGCATAATGTGACTATAGTCTCCTTCTCCAAAATCAGTTTTATTGCAGTTCCCCCTCACTCTTTGGGATCCTGACACATTGTTTTCTTTTAATACAGCAAAGCCTATTTGTTCCTGCACATCTTAGGGCTTTTGCACATGATATTCTGGCTTCTTGGAATGTTCTTATAACTTCCTTCATGTCATGTCCTCACACACAAAAAAGCCTTTCTTCATCCTCCAAAAGGTTCTAGGCCTTGTTTTGAGCTCTTCTAGGCCCTGCATATTCCTTCAGGGCACGAAGCTCAGATGATAGTGGTATGTATTAGTTCAATAATACCTTTCTCCCTCATCAGACTGGAAGCTCCATGGGGACAGGGATTTCTGCTTTGTGTATCATAGTACTCTCAGTAATTAACATTGTGCCTAGTAAAGAGTAGATGTTTGATAGGTAAAGAGGAACTAGAATATGGTACATTGATGACATGTTTAATATATACATGAATAAAGGATGATACTTACACATGGGAGTCATCAGGAAACATTTAACTGTGGACTATATTTCTAACAGGGTAGATGATTACATAACTCATTTTCAAAGAGTTTTCTTCAAAAATGGTAAAAATGAATGCTTGGGGACTTAAAAGAGTATTTATCTACAGTAGCACAGTTCTGCATAGACTGTTAAGCTTTTAGAGTAATTAATGATCAACTGTGCACACAAGAGCTGACTACAGTGCCTTTGTACCTGCTATTTCACCTGCCTGGAATTCTGTCCTTCAGATACCTTGTCCCTTTCTGCTTCACCTCTTCTAGATCTGTGCTCCAATGTCATTTTATTAGACACACCTTCCCTGACCGTCTCATAGAAGTGCCCCACCCTCTAGGCCTCCCATTCCTTTTTCTCTTTACTTCACTTGTCTTTTTTTTCCTCCCATAGGACTCATTACCATCTGCCATTCATTCATTCATTTTTTCCTTCCTTCCCTCATTCACTCATTCTTTTCAGTCTCTTTCCGCTAAACTCTCACGGATAAGGATTCTGTTTGATGAGTACTCTTCCCCTAGCAACTAGATTAATGTTCCATACCTAGCAGACACTAAAAGCATATTTTTTGAATGTGTGAATGACCATGGTGAAGAACACCTCAACATTTATCCCCTTGCTTCTAAGGAATAAGGAAGGAAAGAAAAGTCCACTTTTGTCTTTTGACCTCTTTTTGCTCTTCACCCCAAATTGAGGATCCTGGTGTTTTCTCATTGCTCATGCAGGGAAAACAGCCTTGGGGGGGGGCTGGCGGTTAGGAGCAAAGGTCGAGTTCCCTCCCACCCTGCCAGATTGTGAACTCCATTTCAGCTCTTGACAGTCTATAAGAAATATATAACTCTTAAATACTTGTGCTTCTGGAGCTTTCTTCAGCAGCCTAAGATTTAACTGTAAGCACACACTTTTGCCATGCAAAAGTAAAAGACCTTAGGGTATTTTCACTTAAAAAATAGCAACTTGTTCATCATTAAGCTGCAGCCTATTCTTGTATTCAGTTCTTCTCCTGGCGAGATGTAACAGAACAAAGGAAGGGGTTGGTGGTCACAAGCCAGGACATTGCAGGGCTCATTAATTACTTGGAAAATGGTGCCTGGGTTGTGGCCAGAATCCCAAACAAAGAAAGGAAATAGCTCCTGTTCTCCAATTGACAAGTTGATGAGTGAGGTAAGAATGAAAATCATTTGAGTAAGTAAAGGGGGGAAGAAATCAAATGGAAAAGGTAGTTTTGTTCAAGAACAAGTATACAATTAAGACATATTCCCAGCCCTGAGGGGATTGATTCATATCAGTTGAGACCATGGAAATCACTATCCGCTCCCAACCATGAGATGAATTCATTATCTCTAATAAAGGGATTGGGAACACCAATTTAGGAAAAGTGTTGATGGTTCCGGAGCCTGGGCCAAAGTACATGATATGTGTACAAATGAGATATTGATCTCAACAGCTTCTAAATTGGTTTGGTCCTTATGGCAATCATGTAAGTACATATAGAAATATAGAAATAAACAAATATCATAAATATTAGAAAGAGTTAAATACTCTTACTCCAGAAAACAGAATCCATAATTTTGGCAAGGCTAAGAATCCTAAACCATCATAGCAAATTTGTCCTAATTGAATGGGGATGGTTTCAATCAGGAGGAGCCTGTTAAGAAAAATGAGAATTTCTTAATATTGATGTAAAAAAGATAATTTAAGAAAAATATATTTAGTGGGTTAAACCACTTGATCTTGGTGTGATTATACTTTTGGGCAGTGTTCACAAAACTTAGGTTGTAACTTTGAGAATTTTGAGCTGTGAAGAATACGTAGGGAGGTTTGATCATTAATACTTTGCTGGAATGAGGCCATCAGTAATTCCTTGCTTGGATGTGTTTTGTACAGTTTTCAGTACAGAATGGCCATAGTACGTCTCTGCTATACAAACTACTGCATTAGGAAGAAAGGGAGATGAAAACACACACACGTGTGCATACACATGCACACACACACACCACCTCCACACCACCTCTACTATTGTCACAGAACCTCTACACAGAAGCAAGATCTTTTTGTGGCTGTCTCGTAGTCTATAAAGAATATAAAGAACACTTGTTTATTGAAAGAGATAGATACTTTTGGAGTTTGTAGACAATTTCAAGGTCAAGCTATGTCCTTTGGGAGGAAGTTACCAGAACTGCCCACTGACGGTCATGTGTTTAACTTCCCAGACGTGCAAAACCAAAATGAAATTTAAAGTCTCCCTGTAGTCGCGCAGAGAGAAATGAAAACAGAATCAAGATCCAGGCGTTGAAAGAAAATTAAGCTTAGTTTGCTTGTTTATGAATGTATGTATGTATGTATGTACATATGCATGTTTTTGCTTTTTTGGGGGAGGGGATGGATATGGAAAAGAGGAGAAATGAAACGGAACTGTTCTTAGGAAGAGGCAAAGACTAAGACCTGAGTTGACTAATGGGAGGGAAAAGAGGAAGCAGACTAAGTTTGAAATATTGATTTCTTCTCAGATCAGATGCATTGAGGGCTTGGTTTGTAAATTGGTTGAGGAGGTTCATGTGAAGAAGGGGCTGCCCTTTTCATTTTACCGAAACAAGTCATTGAGGCATTGAAACTCATTTGTGCCTTTTGAGTAAACCACCCAACAACTCTTAAATAGCCAGCTTAGATGTGATTGTGTGCTGGGTCTGAGGTAAAATAAAAAGAATCATTGGCGACAAAGACTATAGTGATTATGATATACAACCTGGGAGACACTTGGAGGAGCAGGAGAAAATTAGATGCAGCATAAATAATCTCCATTTGGAGACTGCAGCATGCTCAATTATGGTGCCCATCAGTCTAGAAGTTGGCTCCAAGGAATCTGCAGAAGAAGTCCTAAGTGGCCCAAGGTTCTGTTTCAAAAGTATGGAAAGCAGGTGCTACGGGAGTCCTTGGTACTGTTCATCTAGTAGCTGTGTTCTCCCTTTACTCTGGGCATACGGTGGTTCTCACATGTCCTGGTGCTCTTCTGGGTGGGTGGAGCCATGTGACTAGTTACGGCTAATGAAAGTGACAGAGTAAAGCCTTTCATTACAGGTGCCAGCACCTCAGCCTTCTCTTTCCATCATCAAGATGACCAACATTCTTAGAGATGGTGGCTGCTCATTGCACCTCAGTGTTTTGATTTATTTTTACGTTAAATTAAGTTGATACTTTATTCATTTTTCACTAGTTTTCCCCTAATGTCCTTTTCTGTTCCAGGATCCCATCTAGGACACCACATTACATTTACTTGTCATGTCTCCTTAGGTTCCTCTTGGCTATGACAGTGTCTCAGACTTCCTTGTTTTTGATGACCTTGACAGTTTTGAGGAGTACTGATCAGATATTTTGTAGGATGCCCTTCAGTAGTTTGATGTTTTTCTCATGATTAAACTGGGTTTTGGGGAGGAAGTCTGCAGAGGTCAAACAACATTCTCGTCACATCATTAAAGGTGCATATGGTCGATATGACTTGTCCCTGCTGAAGCTGACCATGACCACCTGGCTAAAGTAGCGTCTGTCAGGTTCTTCCATTGTACATTTACCTCCTTTCCATACTGTCCTCTTTGGAAGGACGTCTCTGTGCCCAGGCCACATGTATGGAGTGGGGAGTTATGCTCCTCCTTGAGGACAGAATATCTACAGAAATCATTTGCAATTCTTCTGCACACGAGATTTATCTTTTCTCTCTAATTTATATCAGTATGGACACAGGGATCTTGTATTTTGTACTTCGGGTTATACTCTAGTACTACCTTATTTATTATGTTGCTCAAATTGTTCTGGCTTTGGCTGTTGGAAACTCTTTCAGTTATCAGCTGTGTCCCTTTGACACCAGAAACTTTTTTTTTGTTTTTTGAGCCCTTTCTTACTTTCTGGTGTTACAGGATGTCCCAGAGCCTTGGTCTTCAAGGACTGCAATAAGCAAAGCCTTTCTACTAGCTTGTGAAGAACATTTATTCTTGTTAAGAAAATGAAATTCTGTTAAGCCAGTGAGATTCTAGTTGTTTGTTTTGAAGTTTATCTTAGAGGGATGGTTCTCAAACTGTGTTTCTGGGACCAGCAGAATCAGCGTCACCTGGGAACTTGCTAGATATGCTTATTCTCCAGTCCCATTCTAGACCTCTTGAGTCAGAAATGCTGGGACTGAGACTCAGCAACCTGTGTATATCAAACCCTCCAGGGGATTCTGGTGCACTCTTCAAGTTTGAAAACCACCAACAGATTTCATGAGTTTTATGAGGAATAACGTAAAAAGTGATGAGCTCGGTGTATCTTCTGTTTGTGTTTAGGTTGTGTTTAGATTAAGGCATGTTGTTCTATAGGAAAACATTAAAACATTACTCTAAACCAAGATGATTGGTTGTTTTCTGTTTTGCTTTGTTTTTGTTTTTTGAAATGAAGATACCAGAAATCTTGAAAATATACTGATGTGGAGGAATATTCTTAGAGATGGGGTACATGAGCTTGCTTAGAGATGCGGTACATTGGATCCATTTTTGTAGACCTGTAGTAGCAGCTCTGTGGACTTCAGGGGTTCCTTACCTAGGATTAAAGAAGTTGGTGAATTCAACAGTGCTTGGTGAACCAGAATGAATATATGGGATCATTTTTGTACTGGGCCTCTCCTCTACTAGAATGTAAGTAGCACAAGGAAAAAGACTTTGGGTTGTAGCTGTCACCAGTGCCTAAAACAATGCCTGGTACATACATGGTATGAACTCTGTGAATATTTGTGGAATGAGCATACTGTTTTTCATACAATACAATACCTTAGGATTTCTACTACTTCTGCACTCAACCCATTCTGTTCTATTACTTTTTTTTTTAATTGAGGTCTAATTTCCATACAATGAAATGTAAAATTCTCAAGTGTACACTTAATGAGGTTTGACAAATTCATCTGTACTGTACTAACCACTACTAAATACTACTAAAAGAGTATTTTGTAAATTGACTCTTTTTGCTGAATATCAACTATTTTGATAACCATAAACATGGTGTTGCAGTCTGTTATGTACTTTCTAGTCAACATTAAAATCAATGCATATTTATTAATCTAGAAATACTAATTCACGTATCACCTAAAATGTTGAGAAACACTTCAGAGAAAGGGTTGTTTACTGCATTGTGAGACTTAAAGCACTCATTAGTGGAGGGGGAATGTTTGAGTGGGATGTGGAGTTGTGGCCAGCTTATGATGTAGGAAATCTATCTGGGCTTCTGAAATCACCTTGGGTAGAATGATTGATAAGTATCTGAACTGATTCTCTCAGTAACTTGGCAGTTAGGTCAACCAGACTATTGAGATCCCTCACCTAATTTCCATCCACTTCTTAAATATTTTTCTTCATCCATTCTTCCAGAACTGTGGTCTGCCTTACAGGACACAGCTTGCTTTTTTTTTGAATTTGTAGTTTAAAACAAAGTAAAATAAGATAAAATAAAATAAAACAAAACTTTTAAATAAAAAAGAGCAAGGATTTTTATGCTACTGTGATGAAAGAGATAGAGGAGAGACTTTTTTTCTTTTTGAAGATTGATTGATTTTAGAGAGGGAGAGACAGTGAGAGCCAGAGGATGTGAGGGGAAGGGCGGAGGGGGAGAGAGAGAAAATACAAGAAGCTCAAGCAGGCTTCGTGCTCAGCATGGAGCTCTGCTTGGTGCTCAATCTCATGACCCTGAGGTCATGACCTGAACCAAAACCAAAAGTCCAGCCCTTAACCAACTGAGCCACCCAGTTGCCCCAAGAAGGGACATTTTGACCAAATAGATATTTTTTCCCCATTGGATTCACTGGGTTTACTTGTTTATTTGCTTTTAAATTTTTTTTTTCTTTTCTCTATGGTAACTTTGAAAGAAGCTGACTGCTTTGGAACTAGTTTGGTATGCTCTGAAAATTAATTTACTCAATAGGCATCATGTGGGTTCTATGTTAGGCACTCCAGGACTATCCTTAGGGACCTGATAGCCTTTTGGGAGAAATGAGTGAAGTCCACGAGTATGTGTAATTAACAGGGCATGGTGTCAGACATTCCAGAAGACTTGAGCCCTGTGCCATTTGAGCAGGCTTTACCCTATCCCAGTCGTAGACTTATTCACTAGTTTGAAATAAAAATGGAGTAAATTAAAATTCAAATTATATTCATATTGTTTTATCTAATTAGATTTCCTGATAACCGTAGGCTAGTAATTCAGATTCTAATGGCTGAGAAGCTTGAATCTAGTATTGTCAAGGCACAGAGATACCTGCTTTAGGACATGTTTGCAACATTAAATTTACATGTTTTTTTCATACTACGAAAGTAATAAAAGCTTGTTGTGGAAATATAGAAATAGGCAGAAACTTGTTAATGAAAAACCTGAATCATTCATAATTCCACTATTATTTCTGGTCTTTTTAAAAATGTGTTTTCCCATAGGTAAGATCATACTACATCTAACATGTTATAACTTCTTATATAAGCATTTTCTCATGTAATCAGAATTCTTTATTATGTTTTCATGGCCGAATTAAAGCCCATTGTGTGTATCTGCCTTATCTTATCGAACAGTGTCATTATTCATCCCAATTTCTTGCTCTGACATCTTCGAACATATATTGCTATGAATTTCACATGAGTTTTGTGTATAATTATATAAAAAATATTTCTAGATAAAACCAGTTAAAGGCCAACAAACACTGCCAAACAAGACAAGCTGGGAGGGGCTGGAAACCAGCCCATGACCTGGGATGTGCCAACAAACACACCTTGCAGGTGTGGACAGAAGGCCTAGTCTGGCAGCCAAGACATACAATCTGAAAATTATAGCACCAGACTGGATTCTGGTCATCACTTGGCTTCAGGGTTTCAAGGGACTTGTAGAGTTTCCCAAGAAGTCTGCTGAGATGGTCTTAGGAAAGGAAAAGAGGAAGTAAGTGTCAGGATTCTTTTGGGAAGCAGCATGGCTATCAGTCAGTCTGGGGTTCAGCTGAAGGACCCAAGTCTCTTCTACCGGCAGATATCATCTAGGGTCTACTGCATACCAGGCACTATTCTCAGAGCTCCCAGGGGACTTACATTCTAGTGAGGAAAATCTTCCTTGGATGGGACTGAGAAAGACACGGTAGAGCCCTTGTTCTCGTGGAATTGTAATATTGAACTGGAATACAGACTCAGCTGTGGTGGAGGGACAGAGTTGACTCTCAAATGCACAAAGCCAGAGCCAAACTCCTGGCAATGGTGACTTACCATCAAGTCAAGGAGGAGAGGCCTGGAGGTACACCTTTCTGGTCTAAGGTCACATTGGTCCAAACCAGGAGCAGCTGGCTCATCCTACAAATGGGTTCTAGTGCTGGTACCTAGATGTTCATACTGGGTTATGGAAGATAGGAGTTAACTTAGTGCCAGCGACCAAAATGGAGAATTCAAGAATGCATTATAGCAACTAGCCTCCTTTCTGTCATGTATTCTAATAGGTTTTCAATAAAATTTTGTTAAGGGAATGCATAAAGTTTGGAGAAAAGAAGGATGAACGTTATGGGAGAGGCATGGGAGAAAGAAAATAAGACTAATAGCTATGATGTAGTCATTATGAGTTTGGGCTCTGGAGTTGTAGAATTAGATATTAGCTCTTCCATTCTCAAAGCCTTTGAGATCTTGAACCGATTCCTTAACATTTCTGAACCTCAGTTTTCTCATCTGTAAATGGGATGTATCACAGTACTTACCACACTTTAGGATTGTGAGGCAATTCTTGTAAAGAGCTCAGTGCATTTCCTGGCACTTAATAAATGTTACTAAATAAAAAAAATAATTTTTTAATGAACAGTTTCTGGGGGGATATTATTAACATATTATGTGTTCTCTGGTGAAGTCTGGCTTTCTTTTTTATCACTATGAATAACCTTAGAAAATTGAGAGAGGTAGAGAAGATGAACTATGATGGAATTTTATGTACACCTATCTGTACATATCATCTGCTGTTCATACTGAAACGAAGACTTCTTGCAGTTTAGAGATAAGACAAGGGAGAACGGAAGGTTTAGCATATGCAGTATTATCTCAAATTTAATTGTTGGTCGATTGAACATAAAAGACTTAGAGGAGGAAACCACATGATGAATCTATCTTCAGTCACATTGTTATAGTAATTACTGAAAAATGGGTCCACATGTAAGGACCTGACAGAATTAGAGACTGGGAGGTACATGGTTGAAGGGGCAGATTAAACTGCTAAATGGATTTATTGTTCTCTCTTTGTGGGAACAGCCTCTCTCCCTCCTGCTCAGGCTAGGATGGTAGAGGAAAGAAGACTCAGAACTAGGGCTCACCGTCAGCATTCTGTTTTGTTTTGACTCTGGCCCATTGGTCCCAAGGGTATTTTGAAGTGCTCACTCTGGGAAGAGTCTAGGAATCTTTTTGCCTTCTGAAGGTCTGTTGCTTGCACAGAAATCCTTGAGAAAATATTTCTAGAAGTGATCGAATGGCCAGGCACTTTTAAACAGATGATCTACTTCAGACTGTTGAGAAGCTTGGGCTGCGATAAAAATTCTATGAGGAGATGCAATACGAGGGTGGGAAATATATGTAATTGGCATCCTTTTTTATGGATAAATAACACTTAAGTGGGACTAAGGGAGCTGAAGTTTCACTAGAAGCCTTGCCCACTGCTAACTCCATATTGTGGCTGTCACTGCGCAGACAGGGTGCCAGGTTTAAGCTATACCCAGCGTTGCTGTTTCTTCATTCAGCCTCTGGACTTCGTTACCCTTGCTTATCTGGGTCTCTTTCTTCTTCTCTGTGCAAAATCTGTTTCTGTTCTCCTTCTGAGGCAGCACCTGTGTCCCTCTGCCTCCCTGGGAGGCTCTTGTCCTTCCGAGGTCCTGTTCAAAGGGTATTTGTGTGTTTGTTGTTGTTGTTCTTCCTAAGAACTTTCTGCCTTGGGATGAGTCAGGCTTCCCTTTGAGCTGTAGTGGTAAGACTGGTCTATAGTCAGATACTCTTGGCGTAGCACGCTCACGTTCTCTTTCCTGTTTGATGGGCACAAGGTGCTCTCAGGTGGGTAATATGTACTTTATTGTCATTTTATAGGTGAGGAAACTGGCAGCAGTGGGTCGCAGTCTCTGGGATGGGTGGAGTCATTTTGGAATCCAGAACTTTCCAGGCAGGAGTTGCCCCTGCTTCTTATCCCTACTGGAGTTTCAGTCCGCATGAGGCTGGCTGTTATGGGGAGCTGTGCTGTTGCAGCCAACCAAAAGGAGAGCTGGGTACTTCTTTTAAGACACTGTACTGGAGCATGCACTGTATTTTCTTGGTATCATTATGGCCTTAGAATAGAAAAATTCATTCCTTCCGGGGTGCATCAGAGTTGCATTTCCCAAAACCTTGAGTCCTCCCCAAATTTTCTGTGTATCTGGAAATGCTGAGAGAGATTCTCTTCCCTGATCCTGAGGGCAATTATTAGTTGACTTGACCTATCTCTCAAGCAGAGTCCTGATATGGAAATAAGCCATAAAATATATGTCCTCAGGTACCTGGGAGAAGCCTACGGGCCTGATTCTTGGAGAGACCCTCAGGCTTGTACTCAGAGCCATTTATGTTTATTTTTTAAGTGACTACACAAGCTCGTAGCTAATTATACAACAGATTACAATGTGTGATTTTAGATAAGCACAGGGACAGCAACAAACAGTATTGCTGACAAGAAGGAGAGAGAAAAACTGTGAAAATGAAACACAAACTTAATTTTTAAAAGAAAAGCACATAGTCGACTGGTATGGGTACCGTGCCTCAGTCATCTCTGTAAGAGAATGGTTAAGAACACTAAGGAGTCAAAGAAGTGTTTAGTTCTTAGAAATTGTCCATGAAAACCAGAAGAAAATGAAAAAGCATTCTGTCAGTTTTGATTATTAATTGAAATGTATTGGAAAAATCTATGTGAATAATGTAGTTTTAATTTTCACTAAAAGATACCTGGTTCAAAAAAATATATATTTGATTCACCAGAGAAGCTATATGCAGCCCAGTTAGCACATGCAAAGACACCCAACATCAGTCATCAAGAAAATGCAAATTATAATCGCAATGAGCTATGCTCCTCACGGTGAGTATCGCTAAAATTAAAAAGACTGACAATATCAAATGTTGGCAACTACACGAAGCAACCGGAACTCTCATCCACTGCTGATAGAATATAAAATGATACAGCTACTTTTTAATACACTTTTTCAATTTCTTTTTTTAAAAAAGACTTTATCTATTTATTTGACACATACAGAGAGAGATCACAAGTAGGCAAAGAAACAGGCAGAGAGAGAGGGGGAAGCAGGCTCCCTGCTGAGCAGAGAGCCTGATGTGGGGCTAGATCCCAGGACCCAGAGATCATGACCTGAGCTGAAGGCAGAGGCTTAACCCTCTGAGCCATCCAGGCACCATCACACTTTCTCAGTTTCTTATCAAGCTATTCGTATGCTTACCATAAGACCAGGCAAGTCCACTTGTAGGTATTTACCCAGGAGAAAGAAAACATGTGCCCACCCAAAGATCTATATGGGAATGTTCCTAGCAGGTTTAGTTGTAATAACCTGAACCTGGAAATGATCTGAGTATCTGTCAGTGGAAGAGGGGGAAAACAATTTGTGTTACAGCTAAATAAGAGCAATGAATGAATCCTCAGCAATGAAAATGAATGCAGTACTTATACAAGCAACAACATGGGCAGAGCTCGAAATCGTGATGCTAAGTGAAAAAAGCTAGCCTTGAAGGCTGTGTACTCTGTGATTCCATTAATATGACATGCTAGAGAAGGCAAACCATAGTAATGGACCAGTACTGTGGGGAGGGGACTTGACTACAATGGGGCATGAGGAATTTTGGGGGCCTGATTGTGGTGGTGGTTCCATGACTGTATGTATACATTTGTCAAAGCTCATCAAACTGTACACTTTAAAGGGTGAATTTTATTATATGTAAATCGTACACCAATTTTTAAAAATCCAAAAATTTGAAACTACAGTTCTAAATTAATAAATAATCTACACATTTCCCTTTATTTTTCTAGTCTTTCAGCAAAATTTTATTGCATGCCAACAGTATGCCAGACACTATTCTTGCCCTTGGGGGTAGAAATATAAATAAGATGTGACCTTGCCCTGGCGCCTTTTTGTTAGTTCTAGACCCTTTTGCATTAGAGAAGAATCTCCAATATTAACCCAGCTAATAGAAAGTTGCTAGTGCCTGGCTTTTAGGAGGGTATGTTTGCGAGGATACATTGTTAATCACCTCAATCTCTGGAAAGACTTTAAGGGGACGCCTGGGTGGCTCAGTCAGTTAAGTGTCTGCCTTCTGCTCAGGTCATGATCTCAGGGTCCTGGGATCGAGCCCCACTTCTCCCTCTCCCTCTGCCTGCTGCTCTGTCTACTGTGCTCTCTCTCTCTCTCTGTAAAATAAAGAAATAAAATCTTTAAAAAAAAAAGATTCTAGGGTTCCTGGGTGGCTCAGTTGGTTAAGTCTCTGACCCTTGATCTCAGAGTGGGGATCGAACTTAAAAAAAAAAAAAAAGAGTTAGAAGGTGTCTGAAAGTCACCTCAAATGATGGTGATCTGTGGTGAGTACGTGAGTACGAGTAGAGTTAACAGATTCCATCATCAGAGGGATTGTGACAGTTTATGGCCCAAACCCCCAAAACCCCAGCTTATAAGGATAACTGTTCAGGACTCAGGTTTTTCAATTTAATACAAGCTACCCTCCCTTCATACTTTGTTTCTCCCTAAGGAAATTACTGGCATGTTTGAGGTGCAAAAACAAAATGGTGCTGTCAGCCTTGGTGAGGAAACAGCAGTGGCTGCTCAGGCCTTTAGGGGTCTGTTCCCCTGACCCATCTTTGTTTTTATTTTGTTCTGTCTTTTTTTGTTTGTTTGTTTGTTTGACACAGCCTTTGGGTAGTTAATCTTTAAAAGAAAGAAGGACGAACAGTTCGAAAATGCAGCTTGTATCTAGCCTATTTTTAGAAGGCTCTTCCACACTGTACCTGAATGTCACATTTTTGAGATCCTTGCAGGGCAAGGCCATTTCTGGATATCCCTGGTGTGGCCATGAATCAGTCCTATGGCCCGAAAAGTATCTGGAGTCCACAGGTCCTTCCAGAAGCTCTCCATGTCTGTGCTACCTTCTCTTCTCCATTTATGGTCCTTCACCTCCCCAAGCACCTTCTCCAATATTCTAGTCCTTTCACCCCATCTCCTCAGGGAGGGGCCCTTGGATTCCCACAGTCAGAGTGGAGGACGTGTGTATGTGGAGAGAGGGAGAAAGAAACTGGCCGCATACACGCTGCTTGGGTCATCTTTTTCTAAAAGCCGAATCAGACACCTTCCAGTTCTTAAAACCCTTCTTATTTCCAAAATCCAAGAGGCGTTCTCTCCTTGTGTTCAACCCCTGCCCCACTCCCTCCCTAGCACCTGTATTAGTTATGTCAACTGCTTGTATTTCCTCAAAAGCACCATGACGCTTTCTCCGTGGCTTCGTGGCTTCGTTTTTGTACCTTCTGTCTGAAACACCACCCCTTCTTTTTGTCCTCTGGGTGAGTTTCCAGGCAGCCTTTAGGTGGAACTGAAAGCTCTCCCTTTCTTTCCAGATCTCTTGGTCTCCTTTCGCGTGGAGGCATCAGTAACCCTTATGCCCTGAGCTCCACTGCAAATCACTGATAGAGGATTTATTAGTCTAAGGGCTAATTATGGGTTATATATGCTTGCTTTTGTCACTACACTTTGATTTCTTGCAGTTGGGATTTTTTCCCCTTTGTATCACTGCCCCAGCACATTGTAGGTACTGAGTTAATGCATGTTCAAAGCATCATCGAATACACAATGATAAAAGAAATTACTGTATTTGATATCAGAAGTTACAGGAAGCAGCTAATAATGCCCTGTGCCCACGGGCAGATAAGGCAGTTGATACTTTGTTTTCCCAGGTGCAGCTGTCCAGACGGGGACATGAGCTCAGGTGCAGAGCAAGTAAAAGCATTATTATTAACTAGCTTCACGTTCCCCTGGCATTCGTTGAGTCTGAGCTGTAGGAAGGACATTTGCACATTCATGATCTCTGTTCATACCTCCCAGCAGCCCTGTGAAGGATGTCTTGTTATCCCCGTTTTACAGATGGAGAAACTGGAAATTTGAAAAGTGTCAAGGCCAAGATCACAGGAGAGGTAGTCTCAGAGTCTGGACCAGAGGTGTGGATCTGGGAGGATTCTTTTTTCTGGCAGGGGCCTTAATGTTGTTTATGTCTTTCTTCTTGGCCCCATGCTCTGCTAAGGCTTTTTAGTTTGGAGCTCCTGGTGCACCTGTGAAGTTCCTCTGGAGTTTGGAGTGGGGGTTCTTTCTGGAGGAGGCACCAATGTTTGATTGGTCTGGGGGCAGGTCATGATGGTTATAATGGTGATGATGGTGTTGGGGAAGAAATAAGACTCTGGTACTGGAAAACTTGCTCTCAGTCTCTAGGAAGAGAACTTTTGGGTTGTCCATCTCAGTTGGCCAGGAGATGGCAAATAAAAGACCAAGATGTTGCCCCAGAGTGACAATGACCTTTGGCAGAGGAGTTTCCAGTGTTGTATCTCTCCAGTAACTGAACATGGGGAACAAGGGGGAAGGACGCTACTTGGGACCTTCCTAGAATTTTCCCAGTTGAGGGAATTGAGGAAGTCCTTGAAAGACCTTGGGATTAGGAAAGGGCTTGGCAGGCAGATAATTCTAATGCATGACACGGATCAGTCTTTTCAGATCAAGGGGGCAGGCACTACTCATTTTCCAGCAGTTCTTGCCATGGAATTTGGGCTCAATGTTGTCAGGTCTTCCAATTTTCTGAGAGAAACCAGATTTTGTATTAAAATTCCAAATGTTAAATTTGAATTTATGATTTTGGGGGGTGGGGTGGGGGTGGCAGGGCAGAGAGAGAGGGAGAGAGAATCTTAAATAGGCTCCACACCCAGCATGGAGCCTGAGGCAGAGTTTGATCTCACCACCCTATCATGACCTGAGCCAAAATCAGGAGTTGGACCCGTAACTGACTGAGACACCCAGATGCCCTAAATTTGAATTTAAAATAAAAAGAGCCCCTCTGCTTCTCGTTCTCGTCAAAGTATCTTCAAGAATGTCACTATGCTATTGGCATTTTGAGCAGAATGATTCTTCTTTCTCCTTTGGAACTCACAGATTTCTAGCCTCCCCACCTTACACACACACCCCCCCCCCCCCAGTTGCTTTCCTGTCATTCTGCCAAGGTAAAGTGCCATCAAATTTGCAAATGACTCCTAGGAAAACCATATTCCTAAACCTCCAGCTGAGGTTTTGTTTTTCAGAATCATTATAGGTAATATCCAAGTATCTCTGTCTGCATTTCATTTGTTGAGAATAATCTTGGGCCAAATACGACACTTGAAACCCTTGTAAAATCTTTTTGCTTTAGCCATTCTTCCCCTCACTCCGATTTCAGTGGATTTTGTTTGAGTAAATGCACCTGGCTTTTGGTTATGGCAGAATCAGGAGGTGGTTGGCTGGCAACAGGATTACCTGGAGACATTTGAGCATCTCACACCTTTCTTTGGCTCTAGTAGTCTTGACTCACAGCAGATACTCAGTCCTGAGGCTCTTCCCAGGAAGAGCCCTAGCGCTAAACTGGCTGCATTCCATTGTGGAAGGTTGTCATGTGTGACAGTGCTTAGAGCTGAGGTTGGGTGATGCATACTCTTTAAGAATAAGTTAATTTTCTGGAAAGCAGTTGGGCCATGTCTAAAAATGTACATCCTTCTTTGAAGAAATGATCAGAAATATGCACAATTATATTGTTTGTAAGGCTAATTCCAATAACTAAAAATAGTAAACAAGTTAGACATTCCACGGTTAGGGGATGATTAAACAGATTTTGGGCTTAGCCCTATGAGATAATGGTAAGAGGCTTTTAAAAGCATATTTATGAAGAATTTTTGATGATATGGGAAAATGCCATAATATCCAAAGAAGACAGGATATAAAACTGTGTATATGTATACAGAGTTATAGTTATATGTATTCTATTTTTATAGGTATTTTTCTTTCTTTTTTACAATTTGCTATATTTTTTTCCCAAATATTCTCTGGTAAAACAAAGCTTTTTAAAAAATAAACTTTTAGGGGCACCTGGGTAATTCAGTGGGTTGAAGCCTCTGCCTTCGTCTCAGGTCGTGATCTCAGGGTCCTGGGATCCTCTCTGCTCAGCGAGGAGCCTGCTTCCCCCTCTCTCTCTGCCTGCCTCTCTGCCTACTTGTGATCTCTCTCTCTCTGTCAAATAAATAAATAAAATATTTAAAAAACAATAAAAAATAAAAAATAAACTTTTACATTTCAGAATACCTCTTCTGTTTCAGAGAAAAGTTGCAAAGGTAGTACAGAGTTGCAGTATACCTTACCCAGATATTTACATTATTTTTAAAAATAATGAACAAGTTATTTAAGTGATTAAAAACAGCTTTCTGTGGCTTACATTATCACAAGATAACTTTTCAGACGTGTTTAGGTTATTTTATTTATTTATTTATTAAATAAACTCTACACCCAACATGGGGCCTGAACTCACAACCCCGAGATAAGAGTCATATGCTATCCTGGGTAAACCAGCCAGGCACCCCTCCTGATATTTTAAAGGAAGTTTTCAAGAAAAAAAATGTTATTCAGAAGAAAAAAACCATGTGACTTGGACAACCATTTACTTACGTTCATACTTATTTATAGTGCCGTACGTAACCGAGATCTCAAGCATTTCACACATACTAGGTGGAACGTTTGAACTTTCAGAAACCCTCCTCAACCCTCGTTGCTGTTTGTCCTGAAATGACTTAAATGAATCTACTGTTTATTACTGACTTACTTCCAGATATGATTCAAAATAGACTCCTGTTTAAGACAAAAGACGTTCTTCATCCTGCCTCTTTTGAGCTAGAACTCCAGTGTTTCTTCTCAAACTTCCTTAGCCACGTGAAAGTCAGGTTCCTGGGAGTCTATAATGGGTTTAAGATGCAGTCATCTGAAATTGAATTTACCAAGTAGGTGCTATTTTAATCCTTTGTTTTGACTGATCAGCTCACCAAAGCTGGAAGCTAAAAATAATAAACCCTGTCATGTTAGCGAGTCAAGCCATCACAGGAAACAGTAAGAAATGACAGCAACTGGCATCTGGGAGGTTATCTTTGCCATGTTATCCCTGAATGGGAGCTCTACGGGAAGGGGCCTGGGAAGGGCCTGGGAGGGGGCCGGGAAGCCTGGGCGGAGGTGGTGGCTCCTGTGGGATTTGTAGTATAAGGCCCTGTGGGACTCCTTTCTGTGCTCAGGGAGGTGAGGGGCTGCTTCACCAGAGGGCTGGGCACTAGTTAACAATCCCTAGTGCTTTTCTCTCTCCTTGGGATTAGCACATGTACTACCCCTCCAGAGGATCACAAAATCTTGTTTTCATGTTACAATTTCAAAGGCTTCTGTTGTTAACTTCAATTAGTCAACGCTGACACTTCTATAGTATTAGTTTTACTGTTATTTATAAGATGACCATCTATGTCTTTCGTGTCTGTATTTTGGAATGAAGACAAGCAGGTCTATGACATCTGCTCACTCACCATTTCTCTTCTTTGGGTAGGAGCCCCATGGATGTTTTAACCCAGGGGTCTGTTGGATAGGAAGGGATGCCATGATGAATCCTTTCCTGTCATTGTAATTGAGATGGTGGGTCTGAAGGACCAGTGGTTCTCATTTGGGTGTGGTTTGGAAAATATAGAGGGAATATAAGGATCCTATATAAGGTTCTCTCAAGAATCCCCCACATCTGCTGCTTAGAAACACCCCAGTTATAAAATGTCCCCATGCCTCCTCCAGTTTATGAGGCAGAATCCCTGGGATTATCAAAAACAAAACCCAGAACCCCAAAACCCCACTCCTTTGGTGTTAGCGTACATCTGCCTTCGGAGTTAAGTTCTTAGCAAAGGGAAGTCTATACACTCTGCCTCTAGAAGGCCAGCCAGAGAGGGAGTAGAAAAGAAAATTAAGAGACAATTCGTTCAGCAGTCATTAATCCTTGTTTAGCCTTTGGGAGGATAGGCCTTCCTTCTTCCATCTTTGTTAGCAGGTAGATTCGATTGGCTAAAGAATACTGTAGTCCCCGAGAGCAAAGACAATGGCTCTTTACAAAGATACTCCAAAGCACCTGAAAATATCTTCCTCCAGCAGTTTTGCTATGATTCAATGGCACTTAAGTGATTTGGGGTCAGTATCTAATAAGCACATTTGCTTCCCAAATGAAAAGCTAGCAGAGCTCGGTCTTCTCCACAGATCATAAACCTGAGGTATATCTACTGGTACTTGGTAGGAAGGGAGAAGATCATTCAGACTTTTATTTTTGCAAACCTTCAAATGCTAAGATTGAAATAATCTATTTAGGGCATTCAGAGCTGCCTGATGCAAGCTGCATAATTAAGTGGGATTAAAAACCGATTGGCTTCAGGTCCTCCCTCTGTCCCCCACCTGCAGCCACCTTTGACACTGCATAGATTTTGAAAGTCACCCTGTAGGATTAGTACCAGGGGTCTTTCCGTAGATGCTTATAATTGAAACTGAAAATTTTTTCTTCTTAACCCCTCAAAGTTGAAAGCCATAACGAAAAGAAAAGAAAATGCTTTTAATGAACAGTCTTTGCAGAATCAGCTCCTTGTAACATTGGTCATTCATGTGACTCAAGAATAGCTGAAAGTAGGTCGTAGTGTAAAAATGAATTAGGCTTCACATTTTATTGACTTTACTAGGCTTTTTTTCATCCACAGTGGCTGATCGTTAGCTAATGACTGGCCTAAATGAAGAGGCATTGATTTTCTTCTTTTCTTTATTTTGCCATCTACTCCTTCAGAATATCACTGGGGCCCATCATGTGCTAGGGGCTTTTCCTTTTTCATTTCTCTTTCTCATGACAATGCTGAAATTTGGTATTTTTATTCTCATTTTTTTATATGTGAGGGAATTGAAAACTCATAGAGTTCATGGTAAATGGCCCAAGGACATTCAGCTCATTAGTAAAAGATTTGGACACATTTCTCTGTTGGAATTCCTGATGTTTTCTACTACATTATTTTTCTTTGAAAGAATTTTTGAAATTTTTGAAATGTTGGGGAGCCTGGGTGGCTCAGTGAGTTAAAGCCTCTGCTTTCAGCTCGGGTCCTGACTCCAGGGTCCTGGGATTGAGACCCACATTGGGCTCTCTGCTCGGCGGGGAGCCTGCTTCCTCCTCTCTCTCTCTCTCTGCCTGCCTCTCTGCCTACTTGTGATCTCTGTCAAATAAATAAAATCTTTTTTTTTTTTTGACAGAGATCACAAGTAGGCAGAGAGAAAGGGAGAAGCAGACTCCCCGCCGAGCAGAGAGCCCGATGCGGGGCTCAATCCCAGGACCCTGGGACCATGACCTGAGCTGAAGGCAGAGGCTTTAAACCACTGAGCCACCCAGGCGCCCCTCAAATAAACAAAATCTTAAAAAAAATAAAATAAAAAATAAATTTTGAAATGTATTAGTGAGACGTAATTAAACTGCAGTAAAATTGTCCAGTGTGGAGCCCAACGTAGGGGTTGAACTCATAACCTGGAGATCAAGACCTGAGCTGAGATCAAGAGTTATATGCTTAACTAACTGAGCCACCCAGATGCCCCAAAACTGCAATCTTTATGTCTCATAAGACAATGAAAAATATTCACTGTAATACTAAATAATTTCAAAAAAATGAATGTAGCACTATTTGAATTGAGCACTTAGTATGAACAAGACATTATTTAACTCTCAAGGTGATCCAGAGAGATGCATTCCATTTTTTTTTTTCCTATTTTGCTGATGAGTCTCAAACAAGTTGGGCCACTTGTCCCAGGAAGGTCACAAAGGCAGTTAATGGAAAAGCAGGGATCCAAACCCTGGGCCAGCTGTCTTCATACTCCAAATGCTTCATCTCACTATGACAACTTGAGTTTAGCATAAAGTGGTAATGATCTGTAAATGATCAATATAATTGGCAATAAATTAAATACTGGTCTTTTGGTTTTGTGTTCTTATAATATTTTATTACAGAAAAAAATTTTTTTGGTGTAAGTATCAATAATTTTCATGGAAAAATAATTATGGAGTTTGTTTTTCTTCTAATCCTCTTGTCTTGAACAAATTTCTTTTTCTTTTAAGATTTTATTTATTTATTTGAGAGTGAGCGAGAGAGCAAGCATGCTTGTGAGTGGGGGCAGAGGCATTGGGTGAGGGAGAGAGAATCTCCAGTAGATTCTGAACTGAGTGCAGAGCCTGACAGGGGCTCAGTCTCACAACCCCAAGATCATGACTTGAGTCGAAACCGGGTAGGACCCTCAACTGACTGAGCCATCCAGGTGCCCATTGAACAACATTTTAAAGAGTATTTTAATGATTATACTTTCTCCCTCAGAAAGACTGATTGGGGATGAGGCTGGCCTCTTATAGGTGGGGACTTGTGGCCTCAGGAGAAGTTAGAAAGCTCCTGGTAGGACATTCAGGTCAAACCTAGAGTTCTTTGCAATTTTGCTTATAGCCCTTCTTGCGTTGACTCAGTAGTAGGAGGAGACACTCTTAACCTTCTCATCCTAACCAGGACATGCTTTCCTATGTCACATGCCTATTATTGGGGGCTGGTACAGTCACTTTAGTAGCTAGTGGACTGGCCACCATGTTAATTACATCCCTTTGAGGGGAATCAGGCCCTGAGTTGCTACATGTTTTTAGAACACACTTATTTGCAGTTTTGCATATATGTAGTGTTTTAAAACATAAGTTTGCAAACAGAAAACAAAAAAAGTATTCAGTTTAAATATATTTTTCTGGACATGAGAAATTAAACATTTTGGGGGGCAGCTCTTTACTCTTTAAATAAAGTGTCCTTACTTCTGTGGCAAATTTGCCCAGAATGGAGCAAATTACTAGACAGTATGGAATGAGAACCATCCAATCTTGTCAAAAGAAAACCCTCTCATTTGTGTAGCCAATGTATCAGGGCTAGTCCATACTCATCTTTTATTTAAAGCCCCCCAAATACTCAGATTATTTAAATTAACTAAGGTTTGAAGGATGGGATTGGTTAGTTTTTCATTTAAAATATTTATTGAGCACACACGTGCCAGCTTCTAAACCCTAAGGATACATGGAACTCATGTAAATGAGAGAAATAGGTAATACACAAATAAATAATACTTAACATGTCAGATGGTGAAACTGCTAGAGGGAAGAAATAAAATAGGGTATAAGGAAGTGTGTGTGTGTGTAGTGTGTGTATGTAGTGAGGGGTTCTTGCTTCATTAAAGGCCTCAAATATAGTATAACATTTGAGCATTAGGAAAGTGTAGGAGCAGGTCTTTGAGACAACTAGAGGAAGACTGCAGCAGAAATTGTAAGTGCAAAGGCCCTGAGGTAGAGTGATGGTGTTATATTTGAGGAACAGCAAGGAATTGGTAGTCTTAGATAATTCAGATGAGGATCTTTTGCTCTGACGAAGAGTGGATCTTCAGGCTGGGCTTCCTGGTGATTTCCAGAGATGGCCCAAGTTCCTCTGGCTGCTCCCATCCTCAAAGCAACATAGAAACTCCTTTAAAGAGGGTGAGGAAAGGTAGACAGAAACTACTCCCAGCCTGGAGAGCTTGGGGAGTTAATCTTGTTTATATATTTAAATACCTCCTTCACAACCAATAAAACTCAAATTGTTTTAATTGAGCATTTAAATCCTTCTCACCCGTAGGTATTTCAGGCATTCGGCTTTACGCCAATTATTGCATCATCTTAAAAGAGAAGCTTTTAAATTAATTAAATCCATTACACTTGAATATTTGATTCCTGCCAATACACAATTTAAAGTCCTCACTTCAGAAATAATTCAGTAAAGATTAGTAAACCTTCGAAAATGTCCTAAACTCTGCACCTGGCAAGGCATAACCCAGGTCTCCAGATAGTGGGCAAACTGGCCATCTGAAAGAGACATTTCAGGTTAGCCCCAGGCAGGCCAATTGGCTGTGTGTTTAAGAAGCCTGTCGCCTGTTTCAGACTTGGGGATTCTGATTCAGTGGTTTTGGAGAAAGCTCAAGATTTTTCTTTCCCCCCAAATAAGTGATTTTCTTAGTGAGCCGATTTGAGAGCCATCAGTTTGGAACAAAGACAGGATAGTTTCTGTGTAATACAAAAGAACAAAATGTGGCATCCATCCTGTTTGGCTCAGATGCAGAAGGGACAGTCATTACAGTTTCTCTTATGAAGCTGTATTAGTCAGGGAAGGCTAGGCTGTGCTGCGGTAACAATCGCAAATCTCAGTGGCTTGATGCTCTGAAGTCTGTTTCTTGCTCTGCACTGAGCCCAGGACCAGTGTCTATAAACTGGTGACTCTGATCCAGTCACACCATGTCCCTTGGGGCCTTCCAGGAGAGAAGAGACAGAGTGTCTGTCTTTATGGGTCATTTTAGGGGTCACGCCCAGAATGGTCTAGCTCTTTTGCCCTTATTCTATTAGGCAGAACTAGCACTTGTTTCCTCCCAGATGCAGGGGGCCAAGAAAGGCAGCTTATATGCTCAGGAGGCAAGGGAAGGAATTGATGAGCATACACACGGCTACTCTCTGTTAGAATTTTCTGCAGGTTCTTTGTGTTTTTTTCTACCAGTTTTGCTGGATACTTAAGTCTATGCTCAGGATTACTGGCCTCTCTGACGTCAACCATGGTTCATTGTAGCACAAGGAAGATCAGAGCCTGGTTAAACTAAAACTAAATCACACAGAGATGTAATCGCATAGCTGATCCTCCTACCACATCCATCCCAGAAATCTTTTTTTTTTTTTGGTCTTAAAGTAGGAGTCCCATCGTGGGGATGGCAGAGCTCTTTCCTTTCTTTAGCATAGATTCTCCAAAAATTCATCATTTGTGTTATTGGCAGCGGGGGTTTTTAAGGGCCGGAGCAGACATCCTGTAGGAGGCGATGATTCTAAGTATGGTGTTTATGAGTTGGGGACTTTCTAGACAGTCTAAAAATATAAGCAGACAAGATAAGAATCTAGGAAGGGCACAGTCAAGGGTAGGAGTGGTTTGCCTTTATGGTGTGAAAATCGTAAGGACTCAATGTGAACAAGTGAATTAAACAGTACAATTACCTGTAATTGAACAGACCCGGGTTTCTCCAAGGCTGGTCTCTGGACCAGAAGCATTAGCATCATCTGGGATCTTTTAAGAAATGCAGATTCTTAGATCCGACCCCACCTCTATAGAATTAGAAATTCCGGGGATGCAGGCAACGATCTATGTTTTGACAGCTCTCCACGTGATTTTTATGCACATCAGTGTTTGAGAATTTCTGGCATAGATTGAACATACTGTTTTGTCTAAACCTAAGTGGGGAATCTAAATGGGATTTTTTTTTCCCCTGTGGGAGAAAGAGATGGACATAAGCCTTCAGGACACTTGACAGAGAAACTGCTACTCTTTCAGACTAGATGCCTGCTTCTTTTGTATGTGTGACTACAATACTCTACAGGGAGAATCAATATCTAGAAAGGTAACTCAAGGCAGTTAAAGTGCCTAAGAGTACCAATTATTTTTCACATACGTTACATCGTAAGGCAGAAGAAATGAGCTAATCTATTTTAAAATCATTTTAAAGCAGAGATTGGTTCAAAACACGTTTGTAGTTTTCCTCTTGGTTTTACTGATCACTTTTGGCCACTCTCTTCTTTGTCTACCCAGAACATTGGGCATGATGGTAGGGACCAGCAATGTGTAATCCTACCCTATTTATTGGAAATATTTTCAACTATCCTCTCCTGCCACATCCCACAGATGAAAAGCTCTAAATAAATTAAACCCACAGGATCCCGAGGAGAGTATCATGGATCTCAGCCGTTATGGTATCTGCAGGGTGGAGGTGAGGAGGCTTGGGGACAGAGTGGGCCCAACGCTGCAAGGAATCTGAGATTTATTTCCTGGAGCAAGCCTCTGGGGTCAGCAACATTTGCCTCTTTTTCATGCAAGAGGAAAAGCAGGTTGAAGATAAAAATGCCCACTCTCCTGGCCCTTCTGCGAACATCAGTGAATGAATCAAAGTCCAAAATAAGCCCTTCCAAAAATGGTCTTCTAGCATGGGAAGGAATGGCCCTCTGCTTCCCTACATCTTTCAAATGTCACTGACCATGGCTGCTTATGTTCGCCACGACTAAATTTGCCAGATGAAATACAGGACTCTCAGTTAAATTTAAATTTCAGACAAATAATGAATAACATGTCAAGCATGTGTCCGATAACTATATGTATGTAATATTTGAATAACTTGAAAACTTGAATATAGAATACGTATGACCATTCAAATTTTGGGCAAACAACTAGTTATAATTTTTTTTAGTGTAAGTATATTCCATATTATATTCTTAGTTATGGAGCACACTTACACTTAAAAGTTAGTTTCTCTGAAATTTAAATTTAACTGGATGTCCAGAAATGTTTACTTGTTAAATAACTTTTATTAGCTACAACTCATTGTAACTGATGGTAAAGGAATACTTGGAGCCACCAAGATGTGCAGAACTTCTTCTTTTTTCCTTTTTTAAGATTTTTCTTATTTATTTATTTGACAGAGAGAGATCACAAGTAGGCAGAGAGGCAGAGAAAGAGGGGGTGGGGAAGCAGGCTTCTCGATGAGCAGAGAGCCCTTTGTGGGACTCGATCCCAAGACCCTGAGACTGTGACCTGAGCAGAAGGCGGAGGCTTAACCCACTGAGCCACCCAGGCGCCCACGATGTGCAGAACTTCTTACTAATCCCTAGACATGGTCCCTGGTCAGCAGTGTCATTTTTCCTTTGGACTCTGTTTATTAAGCCATTGTTACTTTCTCTTTGCAGCTCTGGTCTTGGACAACTTCTTCTTTCTCCTCTTTTGGAGAGATGGTCTTTGCTGGTCTCTGCCTGTTGGCAGAGACAAAGGCTGACCTGTTAGACACAGTATCAGCCAAACTGAGTTCCATTGAACAGACTGGTCTCGCCCTGAAGATTAGGTTAATCTTTCCATTCTGAAGCTAGGTAACGTCTGGATCTTTGTGGCTCAGAAAGCCTGGTGTTTCTGAAAGCTTCGCTAGCTCCAGTTTTCTTTCATGATTTTTATCTTCGGTGAATCACAAAACCTAACTTTCAAACCTAGTTCTTTGTGTAGGCAAAGTTAGCCCCCCTAATTACCATCAATTAGATGGATAAGAACACCTGACCCCCACCAACTCAGGTCCTAATGGGAAAACCAGCGCAGATGGTGTCAGATACAACTTTACTCAACAGGGCTCACTCAGCCTTCTGTGCAAGTAACAGAGACCTAATAGCAGCAATGGGAAGTCATTTTGTTCTTTCTGTCCCAGATTCCAGTTGCTGCCTCTCTCTAGAGACCTTTTATGCTTGCTTAGTTCTCTATGAAGTCAACAGGAACATAGGACACCAAGGAAGTCTGTAAGAGTGAGAGACTCTGACCTAATTCGAATGTCCCCATAGTTCAGTTACTCAAAAGATTGTCAGGCCTTAAAGGCGCAGGACATAGAAATTACTAGAGTTTCACCCAAACTCCACCCCGTGTTGAGATTACAATTATCTTTTTCCTGTTCCTCTCCTCTTCTTCTCACTTCGTGTGTAGGGGGATTTCAGGTCTATAAAAAATACTGTTGATTTCTTTTATTTGGACAGGAAGCCTTTGTTATCTGGGTGGAGTTCTACTTGGGAGTGGTTGCTGGGATTACGTTGTGGAATGAGGCAGAGTGATTTTTTTTGCTTTTTGTTTTCCAGTGCCACTAGATGGTGAGCAGATGTACAGCAGTTTCATTTCTTTTTTCCATGGAAGGGTCTTGGGTTTGGTAGCTAGGTAAGATAGACTAAAAAAAAAGAAATGAAATTTAAACTCACCATCTGTTGATGGTGCCGAGCCCTTACATAGTTTGACCTTGCTCATAAACTGGATCAAGATCTTAATCAGGAGCTAAAGTGCTCCTTTTGCTCTTAATCACAGCTTATAAAAAGCAGAGTGTGGACACAGGGACAGTCAGGTGGTGGCAGTTTTTCTCACTGCTACCTGATTTTTTTGTGCGGTAATTACACTTTGGTTTTTAAGAGTTTGCAATCTGATGATGGTAGAATTACCTCAGATCTCTTCTTCTTCTTTTTTTTTTTTTAAAGATTTTATTTATTTATTTGACAGAGAGAAATCACAAGTAGGCAGAGAGGCAGGCAGAGAGAGAGAGGAGGAAGCAGACTCCCTGCCAAGCAGAGAGCCCGATGCGGGACTCAATCCCAGGACCCTGAGATCATGACCTGAGCCGAAGGCAGAGGCTTAACCCACTGAGCCACCCAGGCGCCCCTACCTCAGATCTCTTCTAATCCCACCCCATGCCTTAGATCATGTGTAGTCCCCTGATCTGTGCTTTCATAGCTTCTCACAACCATAATGCATGTACTGGGCTGGGAGTCCCTGAGGGCAGAGACCATGTCCTTTTGTTGACTCTGGAGCACAGCAGGGGCCAACAGGTGGATGCCAGTGTTGGACTTATAGCAACATAATCCATGACACCCTTACTCCAATAGCAGATTGTCAGTAATATCTTAGGGCCAAGAGAATTTTCAGAAAGTCTAGAAAGAGAAGCTGGAGATTTGTCCGTATGTGAGTTACTTGTGACCTTTTTCTACTCCTGCCTCTCTGCCTTCTGATCATCCTTACCCACTAAAAGAGAGTCCACATGGCAGATTAAGAATTGTTTCACAAGTGAGATATTAGGAAAGTAAATCTCACGTACTGAAACAGAGGTTGGCAAAATTTTCCGTACAGAGTCAGAGCAAATATTCCAAGCTTTGTGGAATTATAGTCTTTGTCGCAACGTCATTCAGTTACTGCCCTCGTAGTGATTAAGCAGTTACTGACAACAGGCAAAGGGCGTGAGCATGACTGTGTTCTAATCAGACAGGTAGGGACACTGAAATGTGAATTTCATGTACCTTTCTAATATCATGGACTGTTATTCTTTAAAAAAATATTTTCTGGGCCGCCTGGGTGGCTCAGTCAGTTGAGTGTCTGCCTTCAGCTCAAGTCATAATCCCAGGGTCCTGAGATCAAATCCGACATAGGGCTCCCCGCTCATCGGGGAGTCTGCTTCTCCCTATGCCCTTACCCCTGCTCATACTCTCTCACTCTCAAATAAGTAAAATCTTAAAAAGTAAAATTTTTTAAAAAGGCTACCCACTTAAAAATAAATAAAAAAGTATTTTCCTCCAAACGTTTAATAATGTAAAAACATTCTTAACTCATAGGCTATATAAAAACTGGTAGTAGGGACGCCTGGGTGGCTCAGTTGGTTAAGCGGCTGCCTTCGGCTCAGGTCATGATCCCAGCGTCCTGGGATCGAGTCCCACATTGGGCTCCTTGCTCGGCAAGGAGCCTGCTTCTCCCTCTGCCTGCCTCTCTATCTGCCTGTGCTCGTGCTCTCTCTCTCTCTCTAACAGAAACAAATAAATAAAAAAATAAAAATTAAAATTAAAAAAAAATTAAAAAACAAAAAAACAAAAAAACTGGTAGTAGACCAGATAGAGCCCACTGGTCAGTTGGGTGATCTCCAGTTTGGTGCCACCCCCGCCCCAAAAGCAAACCAACAAACAAAAACAAATGAAAACAAACAAACAAAAATACCAAATTCAAAGCTGTGTTGCAGAAAGGGAGCATTTTTGCTTTATCTGCTTTATAGCCTCCCTAGGTAGCTAAGCACTAACAAGGAACAAAGGAGCTTTTTCTTAGTGGCTTATTTTTGTGCAGCTTTGTGTTTAAACATACATGGATGCTTGTCTATGTGCTTACATATGTGTCTAATACAAGTAGGACCAAGTGTTCAGATCGCATTTGATTTATTTTCTTAGCCATTTGGGATGGTGAGAGGGAATTGTAGAAGATACAGTATTATCCCATTTTTTTTTTTAAAGCACATTATACCAAAAAATTGCTTGTCACAAGTTCTGGAAGTTGTATATTTACTAAGTGGTAATAGTGGTTTGCCCATTACTCTTCGGAGTGGGATCGGTCGGGAGGGAGGGTCCCTGGCCTTTTCCTGAATTATTTGCTTTTAAAAAGGGAAGGATTCTTGTATTATTTGTGGAATGAAAATTAGTTAAGTATTTAATTAAAAAATATTCATGAGAAAGAAAACACTGCCTGCTTCTGTGAACCTACAAATATAATTTGTCGTGATTTTCATATTATTGTATTCGTTTCATATTGACACTTTCTGAAATACAACTTTTGAGAAATCCCTTCATCTATGAGAGAATTGATAATTAGGAAGAGTTAGGTTTTATAGGCATAAGAATATCTTCTCAAGGGATGCTGATATTTAAAGCAACATAAAAGTACCAAATAAAAGAAGCCCACAGTCTGCAATACTACAGATCCAAACTATATACCTCAGATTTTAAAACACATTTCTTACTAAGAGGCTTTTAAAGCAGGTGGTGCCTTTGTCCCCTGATACCAATGTGTTTTAATAAGGCTCCACAAGATTTTCAAAGTCTTTGGTTAAATTGGAACTGACATTTATGCTAATTAGCTGGGTTGGTGAGCTCTGAAACAGGTAAAATTGAAATACAATGGGCTCCAAATTATGTTCTTTTTCACAGTGAAGGCTCAGAAGAATATTTAGTTCCCTTTGTCAGTAGTCCATAGCTTGCTCTTTCCATCATTTTTTTCTCTGCCTGGTGTGTTAATCTGGTAATCTGAAATCTTTTTGTCTGCCTGTAATATGATAGGCTGCTTTCCTGTTGTCCATCTGTCTCCTACAGGAGGTGAAAGGACTTTTCAGAAATGGTTTGGGTTGATGTTATTAATCTTTATAAGCAGAGAAATTCCTTGAATAATTTAATAGCCAAATGGCATGAGGGGAACTTGGTATGAAAATGAATTTTCCTGTCAGCTTTAAAAATCACAGCATGGCCAGGCTTTCATCTGTGCAACTCAAATATCAAACCAGTGAATGTTTATTTTCTTTTATGCAGTTTTCTCTATTTGCTCCACTTAAAGTGACGGGGAAACATCTAGAAAATTTGTGTGTACTTTTTTTTTTTCCTGTAAAAAAATCTCTAACAAACTAACCAGCAAAAAGAAAGCCTTCCTTGTTCTCTGAAAGAACAGATGCTGTCTTTGACCTTGGGATTTAAGGGCAAATCTATTCTTGTTTACATGTCTTGAATTTCTTGGGTTTGCCAGTACGAAGGCAGCAGTTGGGAATGAATGCTTTTGAAAGTATATGAGTGATTTAAAAAAAAATTAGTCTGCACAGCTGTTGCTAAAAAAAAAATAGCTGTTTTTTCCCCTTCTTTTGGTGTCACTAATATACAGGGTTTTCAAGATTATTATTATTATTACTATTATTAGTGTGGTTTTTTTTTGGACTTTTAATTGGAATTAACTGAATTACAGATGTCACAGCTTCTGGGTGTCTGATCTAACACCCTGCTTACTTGTAAAGGCACCTCTGGGTGGAGGACAACATGTTGGATTTGTAGGGTCCCATTGTTTCTTGATGGTGGTAGGAGACACAGCAACACAACACTTGTCTGGGTCGGGCAAGCCAGCAGGAGCTGGAAACCCAGTAAGTTTTTCTCTACAACACAGCCCCTTTGCAAAGCCGTCTTGCTTTGCCCTGTCCTTTGGAAAGTCAGTGTATGAAGGTAGCCAGAGCTCTCTAATAAATGTGAGGTCCAAGTGATACTACGCTGCATGAAGTAGGCCCACATGGGATTATTATTATTCTGTTAGAAGACCACCAGCAAGTTTGCTGTTATTGCTGCTGTCGTTTTGTGTCCAAACCAGTAGATAGGCATTGATCATTTTTCTTTTTGCATGAATCGTGTCCTTGGGAAGGAAATCTGGAGGATGAGAAACTCTTACCTTTGAGCAACAAAGAATTAAGTAGTGACGTCATCCTTTTTGATAGTACTGAAATGAGAAGTGCTTTTTCTCTTTAAATATCATAAAACTCAACCTCATCTATTTCCACTTTACAGTTTCAACTTGAGGAGATGGACCGTGAGATGGCCCAATCAGTTTCTTTTTTTCCCTTTGTAGGTCATTTTTCTGAGTGTTGTTTTTTTTTTTTTAAATCTTTACTCAGCTTAACTTGTTATTTGCAGATCATTCTAGTGAAATTCCCAACAGCAGTTAATATAATTTTATTAGTCAATTTATAGGCAAAAGATAAGATGTATTAGAATGTCACCATGGGTACTTAACTAGAACATTTAAATCAAAATATCTTTATTCTATTAGCTCTGGCTGCTAATTAAATAACAGGTAAGCAGCTCAAGTGTAATGAGCCAACGTGGAAGAAGCCAGGGGCCCATGGAAGGCGCCCTTTCCTCTGGCTTGATCAGTAATAAGGAAGCAAATAGATCAGGGTGGTCATCTTCTTCTAAGAATGAGGTGGTTTTTTGGGCACTGGCAATCAAGCACAGTTGTCCCTTGAGCATCGCAAGGTCTGAACTGTGCGGGTATCCATTCACATGTGGATTATTATTATT